>OX465116.1:1647725-1718855 GCA_949987565.1 Luidia sarsii
TGTATTGTACATGTACATGTACTGTACATGTACTGCACATTGTACATGTACATGTACTACTGTACTGTACATAGTCATAGGGCTCTATGCTTCATGCACACTGCATCCATTAGAGCACTATGCAGTGTGTACACTGTGCAATGTACACGTGTACCGACAGCATAGGCCCTTGTCAGAGGGCCAGTCTGCCAAAGACGGACAACAACCATCCTTCGATACGATCATTTAAGACAAGGGAGCCTGAGAGGGGGGGAGGGCGAGGGAAGGGGAGAGGGACATTGATGGGCAGTAGGGCAGGAAGGGGCATATGTACCGTGGCTATGGCAACCATTGTTCCGCGCATGAATTTCGCATCGGCAGGCAAAGGGAGGGAGGGCGGTAGAATGCGTCTGATTTCCTCATTGTCATATATTGATTGTAAGCACCGTCTAAATGACTGGCAAGGAGTACGTAAAATACATGTAATATGGATAATGTATGCATGTGCATGTACAGTGTACCAATCCAATGACCAGGAAACTGTGAGTGTCTACGGGGCATCTGCATGTACATGTACGCACACATACATGTACCATTGTACTGTACATGCATGCATTTGCACATGTAATCAAATGGGTAATGTACTGTACATGTACTTGTACATGTACATGTACATGTACATGTACAGTACATGTACATTTATACATGTATGCACATGTGTTGTACATGTACACGTATACATTCTATACTGTACAATAACATGCATGTACATGTACATGAAAGTGTACATGTACATGTATGATGTGTTTCAGAGTGTAACTGTGCAGTGGCTTTATGTTGAAAATTGCACATTGTTCAAAATCCACCAGTCATGTACTGTACATGTACATCAATGCAAAGGGGCCTAGATCTGAAGACTAGTAAGAGTAAGACAACAATTGAACAGCGCATAATCACACACTGTACATGTACATGTACACTGGGTACAATCTTATGTACATGTACATGTACATGGGATTTTTATTTTCAAACCGAAACAGGGCATACACGCACATGGACATGTACATAGGGTGAGTGAGGAAGCCATCTGTAAACAGTGTACATGTACATGTATGTAGTCACATGTACATCATGTATTTAGTTATTTCCATTTTAATGCACAAGGTGTAAATGTAATTCATACAAAACAGTTTCAAACTGATTTCTGACTTACAGGTTGTGTAAATAACTAAAAAATAAAACTTAAAATGCAATTGTCCAGAACATTGGAGGGCCTGCCCTGATACACTGCATCATGTACATGTACATGTACATGCACAGTGTAGCAGGATCTTTCTCGGATGATTATAATAATGATGAATACATTTTACATAAGGCTGAGTATTTATTCGCACACATGAACATATCTGGTATGCTTTGGTTTTAGAGCAGCCGGGCACGCTGGTCTATTTGGTGGAGGGATTAGAGAGAACACTGGTAAAAGCTGGATAAACATGGCCCACACAAAATGTGTCAAGCATTTCATGTCAAACACTTTGCAAGGCAGGCATTTCCTTGCTCTATGGTTGCACACAATTGAGACTGTGCATAATGGGCCCTAATAATGATGTTGCTCATTACAATAATATGCTGCACACTGCACAGTGAACAATACATGTACCTACAGTTTACATACGTATACATGTACATGTACATGTACATGCGTACATGTACATTGTACATGTACATATTGTACACTGTACAGTACTACATAACAGTGTACATGTACTACATGTACATTACATGTACGTGTACATCATACTGTACACGTACTGTACATGTACATCTTAGTACACATGTACATGTACATATGTAAATGTTTGGGCTTTCTACAATGTACTGTACATTGTACAAGTACTGTGTACATGACGTGTATGGTAAATATAATTGTACATGTACATGTACTGTATGTATGGGATCTCACCACTGTATGTACATGTACTGGTACATGTACACTGTACAGTACATGTACATGTACATTCCATTGTATGTGTACATGTGTATGTACATGATAGTTACACATACACGTACATGTACACCCATACATGTACATGTACATTACACTGTACATGTAAATTTGCACAGTTGCACACATTATTTTGTGGCTTCTGCTGAATTTTGAATGTTTCAAATCATGACATACAGTGTACAGTATTGATAATGTACAGGTACAAATGTACTGTACATTGTACAAATCTTAACTACAGCACACTTGTCAATGTTAACAATGTACCGGTATACAAATTTAGATACATTGTACTCTCCTTATTCCTCCATGATTGTATCAATGTGTGGCTTCTGGGCCTGTCCCACTGCCATCACACACTCACACTGACACAGTTGTTGCAACATATGTTAATTATGTACCACAGTGCCTCTGCTCCTGCAGTCTAAAATTACAGTGGAAAGTGTGCAGCAGCCCTATACAGCAGGCAGCATGGAGGGAAATGAATTGTATGCTGGTGGTAATATGATGTGCATGAATTATTTTCACATGTGTGGGGTTAATCATTATGCTATTAGCATCACCAGCCCATATACAGTGCCGGTAATTGGGAAGATTTTTGTTTTGCATGCATTCCTATTTCCAAATCCTAGGACATGCACGAACGGTACGAGGGCACGGCATTCATTCAAGCTATATTTGCACTGCACATCAAAAAAGAAATCACAACGTACACATTGTTATCAAAATGACTTGCAATCAAAGTACCTGAGCTGAAATATCAACTGCAAATCAGTTGCAATACTTCAATGCGTCAAAATATGCGTGAGGAAAGTCAGTCAATTTTTCTTCAGAGGAAAACAAAATCTTGGTCATTCTCGTAGCTATACATACTACTTATATTAGTGAAATGATTTTTGTTCGATTTTTTTTTTGGTCTAGCTCTTGTTTCAAAGGTCACTTATTCGGCTCATAACGAATGCAGGCATTGGGCTATGTACAGTGATTTCACTACATGCAGGTCTGTGGATGGTTAGGAGGGTAGGGGGTTGGATGGATGCATTGGTCTGTGCTACATAAAATGTTACACAAGACCAAAGGGTTTGTGTAGTACTGTAATGGGCCAGAGTGTCGGTCTGCCGCCTTGGTCTGACTGTGTTGGGAATGCTACACTTTGGGGCCTGGCCTAGCCACACACACACACACACAACCCATAGCAGGCCCCCCTGACATGCAACAAATGAAATTAGCCAAAAAAATGTGCGAGTTATTAGGGGCATTTTGCTCGCTAATGTGGCAGGAGCAGTGCTTGGGATATTTTTTCACTTTCTAAAGAGGTTTTTTTTTTTGGGGGGGGGGTGACCCAAGCAAGAAGGAAAGGTGGATTTCACCTCGGGCATAAACCGGAGAGGTAGGGGAAGGGGGAGAGGAGGCGAGAGGGGAAGGGAGGCGAGGGGAGAGGAGGGGTGAAAAGTGAAACTATTGATAGTTGAGACCCAGAAATATGCGTGATGTCACACCATAGACAAGATTATATACACGGTGGGTGTTTAAAAAAAAAAAAGAAGATTAAAAAGCATGCGTATCACGCAATGGCCGATAACGTTGCTACGTTGACAAAAACAAATTGGGAGTTGCATCAGAGGTCAAATTGGTGGTAGGGAACCAACATGCAGGACCCGGTCCCTGGTGAGAAGAGAAAAAAAAAAATGATTCTGATGCGAAAAAAAAAAAACGGGTCTGAAAACACCCAAAAAAACATTTTCTTTTTTTTCTCCCTCATTTAAAAAAAGTCTGTCATTAAGATATTCTATTGTGAAGTCAAATGAATTGTAAGTAAACATTTGTGACTAGTCATGGTACTTGTAGACTTTGTACAATAATGTTGCCAACTGCAAGTGACTTGAAAGGGCCTGTCCTTTTGCTCCTATACATTAGTAACAACAAAAATAAGGAAATTTTTAGGACTAGTATTCAGTATTCACTGCTGAAGATGTTTTGGCTGTGCTGTGGTTGGCTTCAGCTACTACGAAACAGAGAAAACAAGAATCCCTCGGGTAAGGGTTTGTGAGTGGTGGTCGGATAGGAAATAAAACATGGCTCCATCATTGATTACCAGGACCATTGTGTAGACAACCCCTCGCTGACCTGTAGCTACCCATCAAGATACTGTCTACGACAAAGAAGGGCTGTTTTCCACTACACCAAATAAACTTGATTATTTGGATCACGATTTGAATCGCGATTCAAACTCCACCTTTTTGTGCGTGTGTGGACACAATAAACGCGATTATTAGTGGGATTGGAATTGTGATTCGGACTGCACTTTTATCTATTAGTGAGCCTTTTTTTTAAATAATCGCGTATGTGTGGGAATGCTCCAATGAATCGCACCGGGTTTTTTTAATCCCACAATGCACCGCTCACGCTCTGATTGACAGGAAGTGCTGTGCTTGTTTATATGGCTCCCTGCATGGGCCACCCTCAAGGACACGCCCACCATTTGAACACAAGTGCTAACCGCAATCGGCTCGCGATTTTTTAGCCTGTGTGGACACGACAAAAAAAAAACCACCAGTTTTTGAATCGCGATTCAAATCGCGATTATTTTAGTAGTGGAAACCGCCCTATTGTCGACATACTAAACAAAAAGACCAAACCAAAAAGATTATAAATCACAAGAAACGCAGAGATCATCATACAATATGACGAATAACAGCTTAGGATGGGTTATCCATTTAGAAGAATGTACACTGTATGTTATACACCCTACTTGCCTACAAGACCTGTGGTCGATAGCACCAAACTCCTCGAAACTTGCAAGTTGCAACCGATCGCAAGACAACTGGCGAAGTACAGAAACCACATGACCTACATGTACATATATCACAACGTCCAATGAGTTATCAAACAGAATATACATGTACATGAATGCCACTACATGTATCGGACTACCGGTACATGTGCAAGTACATGTACATGTACATGTACTTATCCAGACTTAATACTATGATTCACAAGAAGATGACCAACACTGAACATACAAACACAAATGATATGGTAAATTGCAACATGATGTGTAGGATGGGCTTATCAATCTTACAGTCCTGTACAGCAGGTTTAAATCCACCAAAGATGTTTTGATCCTAACGGGACCTTTCGCAAAGGCATGTATTGGAAGGAAATTGTCAAGGACGTGATACCTACATGTACCATGTCTAAATACAGTCATGGGCATCGCTATCACTTATGCAAGATGTATTTTTTTCACTTTCAATGCATAATCACATGTACAGTATGTATGGCATGAAGTGGCATGAAGATGAACATTACAAACTGCTTGACCAAGAAGATGGATACGAAATTATGTCAATCACAAATTCACAAAATAATGAAATTCGTGAAAAATATGGGCATTTGGAGGAAAGGTCGTGCTTGAACCGAAATGTCAGGCCCTATAAATAATTTTATTTTGTTTCCCCGTGACACTAGTCAATATTTGCAGTGCTTTCACCAAAGACCGCAATTTAACCATCCTTTACAATATTATCCCTCTCTTTGTGAGAAAACTGCAGCATGTACAATGTATGCAGTATAGAGAATTCAACGCACAGCAAGTGCTGTATACAAATTATTAGAATCATTTAGACCATAGATACATGTACATTATACAGCATGTGTACAGTACACGTACATGTTTCACATACCGGGGTATTAGACAGAAAGAATCTCCCCCCCCCCCCAATTTAAGTGGTCTGAGTAATCGGGACTGATGGTCAGAATGTGGACACCCATATGTCCGTGGCACGCCCGGTAATTGAGAGGCACCTGATTGTGCATCCCGGACGTGTACACGCTCTGCATATTACTGTGTATAACTGCAGCAGCAAGACGCAGCAGCAATCAAGGCCCATTAGGAGAGAGAGAGGGGGGAACCTAGTTTAAAAGCCCTCCGTCGATTGATTCGACGAACGCCGACCAAATTGACTCCCCCCACCTTCGGATCACCGAATAACTGACCGACACAATGTCCGCACACACACGCTCACAATGTAGTCAATGCAAACCTTCCTTTTTACTTCATCAGTTGGACTATTAAGCGTGACTCCCTCCATTCATGAGGAGATTACAAGTTACGGCTAATTTTGGTTTCTGGAAGGATTTTTTTTTGGGGGGGGGAGAGGGCTAGGCAATGGATGGGGCACAAAGTTAACAACAATTAAACCAGGATTACCATGCAGCATGTTCCATTCCATTTTACCTGGTGAAGTGAACATTAATTTAAATGCCGTGCCCTATAGCACAGAAGAGCCGATAGCATGTATGTACATGTACATGTATATATGTGACCGTTCACATCTAAACGTAAGATTTGAACATTACATTAGTGTGCACATTACATTAGTGTGCAGTGTGCACACTGCATACTGTATACATGTACCTGTACGTACAGTATGTACATTGTGTACATGTACCTGTACATGTACCATACAGGTATACATTCATCGCTTAGAATCTTTTTGCAAATTCTGCAACAAACATCAAAGACAGGCTTGTCGACCCTTGACTGACATTTTCAGCCTGGGGTTTCGTTCTTCAATACTTGAGAGCGATTTCTAGGAGAAACTGAATGGGTACGCGCAACCTGACAGGTGAATAGGCTCAGGAAGAGCCGGGGGTTGTAACTAACGTCATCCAGGCTGCTTTTGTTACGGACAGCCGACGAAGTTTGTTGAACATGTACCTGGTAATGGAAGATACGTTAAATCGTACACAGTTACAAAACAAAACAAATATTCAACATTTACATACAAAGCAGTCTGAGGTCTTAGCGATGGTCCAGCAAATGGTCACTTTCTTTTGGGACAAACCATTGTTAAGGGGTGATGTTACATTTTGTCAGCTGAGCAAAGATTTCATGCTTGGAGGGATAGTCTGGTTTCTCTAACCCACCGTGCACACTGTGCACTGCACTGAGTACAAGGAGGGAAATAGGATCCAGACCAAATTTCAAGACCAAACCCCCGACCCTTCCTCCATAAAAGAACCTTAATCTCAATATATTTTGGACACATGACATCATTACTTTCCAGGCAACATGTACACGTACCAGTACATCATGCATGACAGGTACATGTACATGTGTACGTATACATTTGTGCATGTGTGTGTGACATGTTAACATTGAGTGTATATAACATCACGTCTTGACTCCAAAATTTCACACTTTCAGTCAGTCAGAAAGAGAAATTTTCCTGAAAAAACAAACAAACTAGAACTATGGAATTCGGTGCACAAAGTGCGAAAAAAGGGGGAGGGTAAGTCCCTGTAATTGGCCTCTTGGCAAACAGTGATAAATGTTTACATCTTGAATTTTGCGCATGTCTGTTGCTGCTACATTTAAACCGGTCAATTCTTCCACTAAAAATCTTGAAACGACAGATTTTCCAATGTTGCTTTCATTGAATATCTTTTAGATGGTCATGCTGTCATGAATAGCATAATTTACAATCGTCTGAATGAAAATGGGGCCCCATCATCTCTGAAAATATAAGGCAGTCTGGGGTTAAACTTTAATGCTTCTGCCTAGTGCCCACACCTCAATAAAGACTATTTAACTCTGAACTTTTGCTGGGAAGGCCACCATCCAAGGGCTGGATAGCTCAGGTGGTAAGAGCACCGGTACATTAAAACCAGAGGCTTTGGTTCAAATCCTGGTCAAGTCTAATTGTCTTTGCCATTTTCACAAATTCTTTAAAAAAAATAAAAAAATAGAGTTCCCACTCAGCTTTCCTTTGCTTGATGGAAAATAATGTTATAACTTATATTATAAAATATAAGTTACATGATTTTCTTCAACCTAGATTCAAAATACAATACAAAAAATATAAACAGCTCGGGCAGGATTCGAACCCATGACTCCTGCCTAGTATTGTGTTGTTCTGACTGACTTTTGTGCTGGTTTGAGATAAGATTCTATTAGTTCTTTGGGGGAGGGGGAGGGGGATTGACTTTGTTTGAGGGTTGACGATATGAGTTACAGATCCATTTTGAGGGACCAGCGCACAGACTCCAGACTGCTTTGTGCGCACGGGCGGCAGCGCGCCGGCGCCACGTACCTTGCAATCTTCACATCCCCACATTGAATATTTCCTACGGCAATCGTAGCGCTGTAAAATGGAAGAGTAGTTTTCAAAACTTTGACGGACGCCTCGGTCACGGTCCAGCAGACCCTGCAGGCAGGCGGTGCAATTCTCCGTGTCCATCGAGAGGCAATCCGAACTGCTATTCCCAACGTGCCCCAGGTTCGTCCGAGTCCGCCACTTGCACGTCGCCAGGCTAAAATCCAGGCTGCTTCGCGTCCGGCACTCTACAGGGAGGTCACAGATATCCTGCACGTCCGTTAGGTTCCGCAGTGTGTAGCAACGCCGCGAGGCCTCCGGGCACGGTGGGTCCCCCAGGGTGCACTGCATGGACGACGACAGCGGCGAGCGCGGCTGTCGGTGGTACTGTTTGGTGCCGGCCGTCAGGTTGCCGGCTAGCACCAGCACGCTCTCCCTGCTAACGCTTGTCAGCAGCGACAGGAGTATGTACATGTACAGGAGCAGGGAGGCAAGGGAGAGCCTCCAGTGCTGTAGGATCTCGCGCAGGGCTTGGAACAGTTTCTCCACGATCGTAAAATCCCCATCGTTAAACCTCAAAGTCATATTTCAGACATGTAGGCGGTGTGACGTCGCGATGCTGTCGTGGTACTTGCCGCGTGCGGGAGGCTGTTTCGATGGGAGGCTGTTGTTGCTGTTGTTGTTGTTGTTGTTTTATTCGCTTCGTCGGGGAGGGGGGGAGGGGGAGGAGGGGGGTTGAGAGGAGGGAGGGCGGGGAGGGTGACCTCACCGCTGCAGCTCACCGCCGGGTACCAGGGAAACGCTCGGCTGGTTGCTGCACGGGGTCAAGAAGCGAAGTCGATCCAAAGACAGGGGTGCGGCTGTTGTCAGTGGGAGAAGACCGCCTGCCACCACTACACCTTGCCTGCTGCAGACGACGGCACAGCCGGAGATCTCGGACGGGGCGAGGGGAGGAGACGACGGCGCAGCTTTCCTGATGTCCAGCACGCCGTTGCGTGGTCGTGGTGGTGATCCCATGTAGCAGTAGAAGTAGTGGTGCTGGTGGTACTGGTACTAGTCGTGTGCACTGTGACTGTGGTGGACAGCAGCAGCGGCAGCCGGGCAAAGGGTCGACGCCGAACCACATAATACAGTCCCCCGGCCCACTCTACACCGAAAGTGCCGCGGTGCTGATGCTCCAGCAGCCGGGGCCGTGGCCAGCTCGGGGTCCTAGTGGAGGCTAGAACTCGCAGAGCTCCGAGTCGAAGGGCTCCGGGTCGAAGTCGAAGTCGGAGAAGGAGGAGGAGGAGACGAAGCGGAGCCCGAGGAGCGGGGCGGACACTGGTGTCGATGCACAGAAGCCGCCCGAGTCCGTCCGTGCCGCGCTGCAGCTGGGCCGGCCCAGGGCCAGGGGCTTGGCCGGCAGTTGACGCTCGTTTTCCCGGCGAAAGAGTGGCGGAGAGGCCGGTGCCGGCGCCGTGACCATGGTGTGGGAAAACCCAACCAAAAAGTCCTCGGCAGGCAGGCAGGGGGGATTTGGTGGTGGTGTTAATTCAGAGCGAGTTGCCGGCCGTCCGTCCGAGCCCTACATGGCCGCCATATTGCTACATATCAGACATACCAGGCGGCCTGCGCATGCGCCGGCTGAAAATTAATCGGGGACCCATCTATGCCTAGTCTCCGTCCAGTCGGCTCAGATCGGGCTCTGCAAATTTATTTTATTTTTTTTCTTCTTTCCTCTTTTTTTTTTCTTTCCACGATCAGTGCGACTAACTCCGGCGATGCGGGCAGCCTCTTCAAATCATAGGCTAATCATCACTAGCGCTGCCACTGCATGAACAGCGCCAGAAAAAGAGACTTCAAATTCGACCCACAACGCGCGGGATCGGAGGGCCTGACGTTTCGATCATAACTCGACTGCATTATTTTGTTTCGCAAGCAAACTAGTTTTCAACATTTTGCCATTGTTTTTTGTTTGTTTTTTGCATAGAGTAATCTACGAGATGCTTTTTTCAGAGTAATGTACAAAATTGCTCTCTTCGCTGACTAAAAATGACGCCCCCACGGTGCTTCTGAAACTAAAGTCTATACAAAATTATGCTCTGATCGTGACGTCATACCCTTTACGTTGGTAGTGGCACTATAGGGCGTCAGGTCTACCAAAATGTATCCGTGTTTGTATCACTTGTTAACCTAAAGATTACCACAAGAATTTGTTGGTTCTTCAAAGTAACTAAAGTACTAGTACTGGTAACTTAGTAACTATTATAAAATGGGTAGTAATGGCATTAGCCCGAAGTTACTGTCGGCAACTCAGACATATACAAAGGATTACAAAATTACAAACCACTGCGAGATGAAACTGTTCTTGTCTTTCATTTATTCTTTAAGTAGCATGAAACAAAGGCGAAGTTTGGGTTGGTGGGGTGACCATCAGAATCATGAATCTTTGTGCCTCAGCAAATTATTTTCAAGCAGCCCGATGAGATTGGCACCTGACCACGTGCAAGTTAGGTATAACTCCCAAAAGTCCTCAGAATTTCTCTGGTAAAAAGAAAACCCCACCAAATACTGTAATGCCTAACTGCGACCGGTCATCGCACGCCCACAAACTCCCTTCAAAACTCGAACGTAAAAGACAAAGTGTTCAATTTTCCCACGAGTTTGGAACAATTCAGATAACACTTTGTCCTCTTCAGTGCTGCTTTCAGCCGAATTCCCACACTTGAAACAATTTTCAATGGTGCCTGCCCTTGAGTATCTTCCCATTCGATGGGGTCCACCTCACATTTGTGGGATCGATTTCAAAAGGACAAGCCTATAATACTAGTAAATACTATAATACTAGACAAGATAAAAATTAAGTCATTTGACTATCTCTCCATTTGCTGGTTTATTTTTTTTTTTTATTATTTTTTTTTTTTTTTACAAAAGACTAACAGTGAAATTATGAAAATAGCCTGAATATCTTGACAGCGGAAAAGTCCTTTCCAAATGACCGACCAATCTATTGACTGACAGCACAAAATCTATACAGTAAACCGCAAGTGATGTTTAGACAAAGGTTTGCATGGTGGAATCACAATTTGGAAAGTTAGCAAATGACTGCATTTCTTTCGAGGAGCGTGACTCTGAGGAGAGCCAGTAACTCAATGTTTCAGGCAGTGTGATCTCCGCCTGTTGTCGGACCAGCATTGACAGGCATCCACTTAGAGTTGTTGCCTTGGTTACTGACTCTTTTTTTTTTACCACACATCAGCCCTCCTGCACAGAGCATCATCATCACTCAGCTGTTGGGCAGGCGACCACAAACTTTCTCCAACTGCTACGGTTTTGGGCCAGAGAAGCAATTTTGTCTGGTAGCCTCATCCCTTCAGTATCTCCCAAGAGGTGCTGGACATACTGCAAGTACAGTGTGCGAAGCCGTCCCGGTTTCCTCTTCCCAAACACGATATGCATCGCATGAAATACGGCTGGCAGTATTATCTATCAGCAGGCAAACGGGCAAATCACTTACTATGCATTGAGCAGGTCAAACCCTCATTGAATTACATTCTCACGGACGTAAATCACCAGGCAATTAGGCAAAGCACAGAGCGTACGTTGCAAAAATATGCATCGAGCAGGGCAAACCCCGATTGAATTACATTCTCACCGACGTAAATCACCAGGCAATTAGGCAAAGCACAGAGCATGCGGTGCTACATGTACATCAAGCAGGTCAAACCCTCATTGACTTACATGCTCACAGACACAAAGCACCAGGTGCTGCACTACACACGCTGCACTAATTATACATTGAGTAGGGCAAACCCCCACTGAATTGAATTGGATGGTATATACTTGTTTTAAAACCAAGGAAAAGTGGGCCTGCTCTCAGATTCCTGTGCTCAAAAACACTTTCACTCCCATGAAAAATGTGCGATTTTCAGAACTTATGTATCTGACTGGTGCCCCCACCCTAGCAAAGATTAGTTGACTATCTTCAGAAGGCCGCCATCTAAGGGGTTGGATAGCTCAGATGAACCCAAGGCCTCGGGTTCAAGTCCCAGTCCTGTCCAAAGTTTTCTTTGCCATTTTCCCAAATCTTAAAAACTTTCTACAATTTTAGAACTTGAGAATCCTGCGACCGTTTTGGGCATCTGTGTGGCTTTTTCTCAAAGGAATTATCATCCCAAAGAAAGGGCCCATTGTGTGTAGTGCAATGGACTGGAGTGTAGTATGTGTGTACTGTGTCCGAGAAGTGTGTGTACCGGCCTCCACTCCAGGCGGGCGAATCTTAGAGGTGGTCGGCCCCGACAGAGGGTGCAATTTACGGTGAAGGCAGTGGGTAGACACCGTGGATTTCCACCGTCCATCCGGCCACCGTTGAGCTGAGGGACATGCTCACAACACTGCCTTCCGTGGGCAGCGCGCTATCCCTCGATCATCCACAGTAAGGTTCCCAGAATGGTGCAGATGTCGTCAGAACAAGTTGCTTTTCGTGCTTCAGATTGCTTCCAGTCAGGCTGAAGAGAGTCTTTGCTTAACCCTTGGACAATAGTGGTGGCCCGATTCGGAGGGCCCTGCGCATAGCAAAAACTGGCGCTTGGAAATCCCGACGCGAAGTGGTTTTTTTAGCCGCTCTACGGAAGTGAGCCCGAGGCGTTTGGTTGGACGCAATGCCCACAGCCGTCAACCTGACGGCAAGAGGTACCAGAGCCGCAGCGAGTTGTCCTCCTTCTCCGTCTCCTCCTCCTCCGGGCCGTCCTCGTCGCTGCCCTCCGTTGCCATGGGAGCGGGGAACTTGCGCTGGCCGGAGGCGGTGGCCATGATGGGCAGGGCTGGGTTCAAGCTGGGAAAACATTTTTTTGCACGACAAAAAAAAAGTGTCAGGGTGCGACAGCCAAAATGACAGACTTTGACACAGTTGTTTACTGTTAGTAAAAAAAACCACCCACATCACAGATGGAAGAGCACTGGTACTTCAATCCAGAGGTCTCGGGCTTCAAGTCCCGGTTCAGTCAAAGTCTTCTTTGCCAATTTTTCAATACAGTATTTACTGGGCCTGACGTTTCGATCCTAGCAGGACCTTTCTCGAAGGCAGAGAAAGGTCCTGCTAAAAATCGGAACGTCAGGCCCACTAAATTTTAGTCAGTAAGCAGTTCGCAACATTTTTGTATATCACTCAAAGTATTTACTGATTGATATTTAGGGGGCCCGTAAAAAAAAGTATGGCTTGTCTAGTACAGGCTGCCTGTGCTAGCGAAGGCCCATTGGCCGGCCTACCTGACTCCGTTGACGGTGTCACTGTGGGCCGCAAAGCGCAGAAGGGGCTCAATGACGCTGTCCCCGTTTGACCCCTTGGCTGCTGGCGGCTGGCTGGTGTCCCAAGTGCTGACCGTCCCGTCCTGGTTTCCGGACACAAGATACCGACCGGTGCTGTAGCAAGACACACAGAAAAAAAAAAAAAAAACCTCAACATTAAGTGCCCGATACAGCTGTCATGCCACTGCCACTGGCTGAGTCTGAATGCAGTGGCTGCGGCTTTGATTTGTACACGAGTCTATGGTAAGCCGCTAGCTTGTGGCTAAAGTTCATTTGCATATATATCTGTTTGTTATTTCACTTTGTAGCCCAAAACATAAGGATTTCAAGGGATGGCGAAATGATAAAGGAGAAAGGGAGAGGAGTAGGAGGAGAAGGAGGAGGAAGAGGAGGAGGAGATGGATGAGAAGGAGGAAGAGGAGGAGAAGGAGGAAGAGGAGAAGGAGTAGAAGGAGATGGATGAGGAAGAGGAGGAAGAGGAGGAGGTGGAGGAAGAGGTGGGGGAAGAAGAGGAGAAGGAGAAGGAGGAGGAGAAGGAGTAGAAGGAGGAGATGGATGAGGAAGAGGAGGAAGAGGAGGAGGAGGGGAGGAGGAGGGAGAGGGAGAGGGAGAGGGGAGAGGGGGAGGGGGAGGGGGAGAGGAAGAGGGTGAGGGAGAGGGAGAGGGCGAGGGAGAGGGAGAGGGCGAGGGAGAGGAGAGGGCGGAGGAGAGGAGAGGAGTGGGAGAGGGTGAGGGAGAGGGAGAGGGTGAGGGCGAGGGTAAGGGAGAGGGTAAGGGAGAGGGCGAGGGAGAGGGCAAGGGAGAGGGAGAGAAAAGGAGAGACGGAAGGAAGGGAGAGGGAGAGGGTGAGGGCGAGGGAGAGGGTAAGGGAGAGGGTAAGGGAGAGGGTAAGGGAGAGGGAGAGGGCAAGGGAGAGGGAGAGAAAAGGAGAGACAGAAGGAAGGGAGAGGGAGAGGGTGAGGGCGAGGGAGAGGGTAAGGGAGAGGGTAAGGGAGAGGGTAAGGGAGAGGGAGAGGGCGAGGGAGAGGGCAAGGGAGAGGGAGAGAAAAGGAGAGACAGGGAAGGAAGAGGAGAAGGAGTAGAAGGAGATGGATGAGGAAGAGGAGGAAGAGGAGGAGGTGGAGGAAGAGGTGGGGGAAGAAGAGGAGAAGGAGAAGGAGGAGGAGAAGGAGTAGAAGGAGGAGATGGATGAGGAAGAGGAGGAAGAGGAGGAGGAGGGGAGGAGAAGGGAGAGGGAGAGGGAGAGGGGAGAGGGGGAGGGGGAGGGGGAGAGGAAGAGGGTGAGGGTGAGGGAGAGGGAGAGGGCGAGGGAGAGGGAGAGGGCGAGGGAGAGGAGAGGGCGGAGGAGAGGAGAGGAGTGGGAGAGGGTGAGGGAGAGGGAGAGGGTGAGGGCGAGGGAGAGGGTAAGGGAGAGGGTAAGAAAGAGGGCGAGGGAGAGGGCAAGGGAGAGGGAGAGAAAAGGAGAGACGGAAGGAAGGGAGAGGGAGAGGGTGAGGGCGAGGGAGAGGGTAAGGGAGAGGGTAAGGGAGAGGGTAAGGGAGAGGGAGAGGGCGAGGGAGAGGGCAAGGGAGAGGGAGAGAAAAGGAGAGACAGGGAAGGAAGAGGAGAAGGAGTAGAAGGAGATGGATGAGGAAGAGGAGGAAGAGGAGGAGGTGGAGGAAGAGGTGGGGGAAGAAGAGGAGAAGGAGAAGGAGGAGGAGAAGGAGTAGAAGGAGGAGATGGATGAGGAAGAGGAGGAAGAGGAGGAGGAGGGGAGGAGGAGGGAGAGGGAGAGGGAGAGGGGAGAGGGGGAGGGGGAGGGGGAGAGGAAGAGGGTGAGGGAGAGGGAGAGGGCGAGGGAGAGGGAGAGGGCGAGGGAGAGGAGAGGGCGGAGGAGAGGAGAGGAGTGGGAGAGGGTGAGGGAGAGGGAGAGGGTGAGGGCGAGGGAGAGGGTAAGGGAGAGGGTAAGGGAGAGGGTAAGGGAGAGGGAGAGGGCGAGGGAGAGGGCAAGGGAGAGGGAGAGAAAAGGAGAGACAGGGAAGGAAGAGGAGAAGGAGTAGAAGGAGATGGATGAGGAAGAGGAGGAAGAGGAGGTGGAGGAAGAGGTGGGGGAAGAAGAGGAGAAGGAGAAGGAGGAGGAGAAGGAGTAGAAGGAGGAGATGGATGAGGAAGAGGAGGAAGAGGAGGAGGAGGGGAGGAGGAGGGAGAGGGAGAGGGAGAGGGAGAGGGAGAGGGGAGAGGGGGAGGGGGAGGGGGAGAGGAAGAGGGTGAGGGAGAGGGAGAGGGCGAGGGAGAGGGAGAGGGCGAGGGAGAGGAGAGGGCGGAGGAGAGGAGAGGAGTGGGAGAGGGTGAGGGAGAGGGAGAGGGTGAGGGCGAGGGAGAGGGTAAGGGAGAGGGTAAGGGAGAGGGCGAGGGAGAGGCCAAGGGAGAGGGAGAGAAAAGGAGAGACGGAAGGAAGGGAGAGGGAGAGGGTGAGGGCGAGGGAGAGGGTAAGGGAGAGGGTAAGGGAGAGGGTAAGGGAGAGGGCGAGGGAGAGGGCAAGGGAGAGGGAGAGAAAAGGAGAGACAGGGAAGGAAGAGGAGAAGGAGTAGGAGATGGATGAGGAAGAGGAGGAAGAGGAGGAGGTGGAGGAAGAGGTGGGGGAAGAAGAGGAGAAGGAGAAGGAGGAGGAGAAGGAGTAGAAGGAGGAGATGGATGAGGAAGAGGAGGAAGAGGAGGAGGGGAGGAGGAGGGAGAGGGAGAGGGAGAGGGAGCGGGAGAGGGAGAGGGAGAGGGAGAGGGAGAGGGAGAGGGAGAGGGAGAGGGAGAGGGAGAGGGTAAGGGAGAGGGTAAGGGAGAGGGTAAGGGAGAGGGTGAGGGAGAGGGTAAGGGAGAGGGAGAGGGAGAGGGTAAGGGAGAGGGCGAGGGAGAGGGCGAGGGAGAGGGAGAGGGAGAGGGAGAGGGAGAGGGAGAAGGAGAGGGAGAGGGAGAGGGAGAGGCCACATACCTATCAATGTCAAAGTACATCCGCTGATTGGTGGTGACATCGCGGATTAAGCTGAAGAGGACGTGGCCCGGATTCCGCAAATCCCAGCAGATTATCTCCGGATCCTGACAGGGGCAAAGGTCATGCAATCCAATCCTCTCAAAAATCATTTTCTTTTTCTTCTCAGCCTCTCCCAATTAAGGTCAGGGCCACCGGCATTGGCAAAATCTTACCAAAGCTCAGGGCTGACATACTTCGTCAGAAACCATTACCTACTGGTTAAAAAAAAACCACTTCATCTTCTTATCATGTCAATAAGCAGAGTGTCGGGAAAACTGTCCGAGAAAATCTGCAAAGAGAAATTAACCTCTGGCTTAATGTACAGTACCGGCGCTCTTACCACCTGAGCTTTCCTGCCCTTAGAGGGTGGCCCTTCCCCAGATAGTTAACTATCAAGGAGTAAAGGTGATCAAAGTTAACTATCTTTGCCGTGGTTGGGGCGGCAGTGACCGGTCTGACCAGACAAAGCCACACTCCATCTCTAAATGAGACGACTTGCATGGTGTCACCGCAAACTTGATACTCTTGTGCGTCCACCATGCAAACCTTTCAAACTTATCTGACTGGATCTTTGACTGGCTTTTTCTGGGACCCTCTCTCCCTCCCTCCTTTCTCCCTCCCCGCCTCCCTCCCAACCTCCCTCCCAACCTCTTCCCTCCCTCCCTCTTCCCTCCCCTTCATTCATCCCTCTCTCCCTGCCTCCCTCCTTGCCTGCCTGCCTGCCTGCCTGCCTGCCTGCCTGCCTGCCTGCCTGCCTGCCTGCCTGCCTGCCTCCATGCCTTCCTACCTCCTTTCCTTTCCTCCCTCCCAACTCCTCTCTTCTGGTCCAAGGCTCCAGGTGCTACTTACCTTGCGGCCCCCGCTGTACAATCTGTTGCCGTCTGGGGAGAACCTCACGTGTGTCACTCCACCCACTTGTCCCTGCACCATGCATATCAGGCCACCGCTGGGCTCCGAGTATAATCCAACTGCAATGGTAAGAGCAGGGGGATGAAATTCTTCCTACCGGGAGAGCAAAATTCCTCTCACATGAGCCATTTTTTGAAATGATAAGGCCTTAGGAATACTTACTTGACTTGGAATAGGATCCAGCAGCATAGAGGCCATCCTGGTTGATGGCAAAACAAGAGATGATTCCCGACTGTCCAGAATTTTTCACTAATGAGGGTGAGCAAAAAACAAGAAAGCTTGGGTTTTATAATGGCCTGGGTGCCCTGCCAACTGGCCTGGGTGCCCTGCCGACTGGCCCGGGTGCCCTGCCGACTGGCCTGGGTGCCCTGCCAACTGGCCTGGGTGCCCTGCCAACTGGCCTGGGTGCCCTGCTGACTGGCCTGGGTGCCCTGCCAACTGGCCCGGGTGCCCTGCCAACTGGCCTGGGTGCCCTGCCGACTGGCCTGGGTGCCCTGCCGACTGGCCTGGGTGCCCTGCCTACTGGCCTGGGTGCCCTGCTGACTGGCCTGGGTGCCCTGCCCACTGGCCTGGGTGCCCTGCCAACTGGCCCGGGTGCCTTGCCAACTGGCCAGGGTGCCCTGCCAACTGGCCCGGGTGCCCTGCCAACTGGCCTGGGTGCCCTGCCGACTGGCCTGGGTGCCCTGCCAACTGGCCTGAGTGCCCTGCCAACTGGCCTGGGTGCCCTGCCAACTGGCCTGGGTGCTCTGCCAACTGGCCTGGGTGCCCTGCCAACTGGCCCGGGTGCCCTGCCAACTGGCCTGGGTGCCCTGCCTACTGGCCTGGGTGCCCTGCCAACTGGCCTGGGTGCCCTGCCCACTGGCCTGGGTGCACTGCCAACTCGCCTGGGTGCCCTGCCAACTGGCCTGGGTGCACTGCCAACTCGCCTGGGTGCCCTGCCAACTGGCCTGGGTGCCCTGCCAACTGGCCTGGGTGCCCTGCCCACTGGCCTGGTCTCCCCAATACACCTTAGCCATCATCATTCAGGACCAATGAGGTCTGGCCACAGACTCCTCCCTTGTCACCGTCTAGGCATTACCTTTGGTGGGTCTGTCCTCGCAGGTGTTCCCCGGCCGGTCTGTGTCGAAGACCCGGATCATCTTATTGAAGCCACAGTAGATCTTGGCTCCGTCGGGGGAGAAGGCCAGCGAATGGGGAGTGGCCATCTCATCCTGAAATAAATTTAAAAAAAGAACCTGTGATTGTGAATGGGTGCACAAAATGGCCCATTGTGTGCAAGCTGAATAGGGTCATTGCATCCACAGCTGTGACTGTGAATGGCTGCACTGAATGGCCCATTGTATACAAGCTGAATAGGGTCATTGCATCCACAGCTGTGACTGTGAATGGCTGCACTGAATGGCCCATTGTATGCAAGCTGAATAGGGTCATTGCATCCACAGCTGTGACTGTGAATGGCTGCACTGAATGGCCCATTGTGTGCAAGCTGAATGGGGTCATTGCATCCACATCTTTGACTGTGAATGGCTGCACTGAATGGCACACTGTGTACAAGCTGAATAGGGTCATTGCATCCACAACTGTGACTGTGAATGGCTGCACTGAATGGTCCATTGTGTGCAAGCTGAATAGGGTCATTGCATCCTCAGCTGTGACTGTGAATGGCTGCACTGAATGTCACACTGATACAAGCTGAATAGGGTCATTGCATCCACAGCTGTGAATGTGAATGGCTGCACTGAATGGCCCATCGTGTGCAAGCTGAATAGGGTCATTGCATCCACAGCTGTGACTGTGAATGGCTGCACTGAATGGCCCATTGTGTACAAGCTGAATAGGGTCATTGCATCCACAGCTGTGACTGTGAATGGCTGCACTGAATGGCCCATTGTGTACAAGCTGAATAGGGTCATTGCATCCACAGCTGTGACTGTGAATGGCTGCACTGAATGGCCCATCGTGTGCAAGCTGAATAGGGTCATTGCATCCACATCTGTAACTGTGAATGGCTGCACTGAATGGCCCATCGTGTGCAAGCTGAATAGGGTCATTGCATCCACAGCTGTGACTGTGAATGGCTGCACTGAATGGCCCATTGTGTGCAAGCTGAATAGGGTCATTGCATCCACATCTTTGACTGTGAATGGCTGCACTGAATGGCCCACTGTGTACAAGCTGAATAGGGTCATTGCATCCACATCTGTGACTGTGAATGGGTGCACTGAATGGCCCATTGTGTGCAAGCTGAATAGGGTCATTACATCCACAGCTGTGACTGTGAATGGCTTCACTGAATGGCCCATTGTATACAAGCTGAATAGGGTCATTGCATCCACAGCTGTGACTGTGAATGGCTGCACTGAATGGCCATTGTGTGCAAGCTGAATAGGGTCATTGCATCCACAGCTGTGACTGTGAATGGGTACACTGAATGGCCCACTGTGTACAAGCTGAATAGGGTCATTGCATCCACAGTAGCGCTGGGACAAAAGGTCGACAAGTCGACATTTCGCGACTTTGAAGCGACTTCGAAATACCGACTTTCGTTTTTACGAAAGTCGACAAGTCGGCCGAGGTCGACTTTGAGGTATCACGCCGACTTTCGTAGCAACGACTTTGCGGTATCATGTCGACTTTCGTGGAGAACGACTTTACGGTATCACGCCGACTCTACGAAACACGAAATCAAAGTCGATGCTGCGAAACTCTTTGGCACGAAACTCAACGAACGACTTTGAAGCCACGAAATCTTACTCCCAACGCTGCTCAGTGTACATACACATCGAGCGGTATTGGGCTGATCCATTATAATTTTAGGGGAGCAGAGTCATGCATATGTACTGTACCGCTACGCCGTCCAATCAGCCCACCGTTGCCATGCCGACATTATGTGATAATGTATATTCATCAGGCATTTCAGTTTACCCATGGCTCACGTGCGCGGCTTGGAATTGGATAACCAACCACCTTAAGTTCGATGAACTTTTCCACGTGCGTGGGATCAGACCAGATCTTCTTATCTTGTAGCATGACAGTATCTGGGAGAATGAAAAAGGCGCAGCAGGGAAGATTGCCAAGCATCCCTGCACCAGATTGACATCGCTTTGTGGTGGATTCATTAAATATGTGTAGAATAAAATAATACTGAAAAAAAAGGAAAATAAAAAACTCTCCAAATCATGATACTCGGCTTAATTTACTTTTGGCACAAAGCAGTTATGTTTCATAATTTTATTTAAAACAAAGAGGTCAAGGAAGTTATTTTGAAAATATAGGATTGTCAGACGCTATAGGCATTTTAGGCAACTTGTTAAAGGAAGGCACTACCGTTACCCTGGAAAAATGATTCAACTTTTATTTTAAAGCCAGGGTTCCACACTAACAATTATTTTTTCTTGCCCTTCGGGCAAGCGAAAATATCACTTTTCATATTTTTACTTGCCCGAATGGGAAATCTACTTGCCCGAAAATGGAAATAAAAGAAAACATTAAAAAATTGAATTTCTCAATAATCTTAAATCACTTAAGCCTTTCAATGGCATTTTGAGTTTGCTAAAAGCTGTGATTCATTATAATTCTAAATTATCGTCATCATTATCAGGGTTCACCCCAGGATCTTGGAGAAAGTATGGGGCTTTTGGCTCGAAGTCCACTGCGCTTCGCGCAAAGAAAACGTTTGGCAAATTGAAAATATCTGTTAATTTAATAAGTGTAACTATTCATTCACAGTTTTCTTGTGGAGATTTTCTCTTTCGTACCGAAAATGAAAATAAGGAGCAGCACTCCCAAAAAGTATAATGTCCGTTATTGTCGACTGTCCCCACGACTGTTCCCACGATATTGGTGATTCAAGGCCATTAAATTAATTAATACAAAAACAAAAAAATCCTGGGGGAAAACCCACCTACCGGTATATCATGTAAAGATCCATGTGTTATTTGATTAGAAGAAATAAGGGTCATTTTTGTTTGAAAAGTTGTGTAAGATAATGAAATTACTTCGTAGAAGTATCGAGTACGGAGGGAAATGACCGACATGATCCGGCGTGCAGCAGCAGTTTTCTGGCCGTGCGCCACGGCCGAAGTCACTGACAACAACACGGTCAAACCGCGGAGCATCGTAACTTTAGGCCGACGCTGAAAAATTCCGGAACAAAAAAGCTCATGTACATGTACACCAGTGACCACTCTGTAAAAATTTTGCGAGGATAAGTTACTTCCGTAGTACAAGTACATTTTCCAAAATTATTTCCTCCAAGTAATTTTCAAATTCTGGATTTCGAGGTACGACCGTAAAGGCTTTAGCAGTTTAGGAACCTGGGGGTTTCATGTCAACTCGGTCCGTAACCAAAACGGACCGTTGAGGAAGGAAGATCGGACCACGAAAAAAAAAAATACTGTACAACTTTTACTGGTCCACCCTTAGTCCGAGTCACTTGGACCAATCGCCCTTTAAAAAAAAATTGAGGTTTCGCACGAAACCTCAATTTTTTTCTAAAGGGCGACTGTAAGGGTCCAAGTTACTCGGACTAGTCCACCCTGCGTGTTTGGGCATGTAGCCTACCTTATCCGATCGTTAATCTATTTCCCTGCCCGTGAAAAAAGTAAAACCCAAGATTTAATTAAAATCCGAAGTTGTTTCCATTAAGCCTAGTAAAAGACGATCTTTGTTCAAATCTCGGAATACAAAATCGGGAACAGGATCGTAGTGCGAAGACTGGAAAGTCGCTGTTTACAACGCACGTGCGGCATGCTTTCTCTATCCTCAATGGTACCCGGCGATCCTATTCCTTTACGCATGAACGCATGGGCGAATGTTTACCAGCGAACTGGGCCGTAGCTGTGTACAGTACATGTACATGTAAATGTATTGCACATGTACAATGTACGCTGTACAGATTGTACATGTACTGTACAGTACATCGTGCGCACAGCCGCTATACTATAGTACTAGCGTAGCGGAGCAGGATACAATCATTCTGTGCTCGCGGATCGCGTGCGCTCGGCAGACGCAAAAAGCTCCGCTTTTTCGGAATAATAATCGTAACAATTCGAACAATATCTACATATGATTGGCTCGTTCTGGGCAAGGACTTTGATTATTTCAATTATGCAACTGTCAAAATTTTACTTGCCCGATCGTGCGATCGGTACGCTTGCTATTACATGTACCATACACTACATACACTTTTGTATACAGTGCATGTACATGTATAGTGTAGTACACGTATGTACTGTACAGCGCGGAAAGTCGACAAGTCGACTTTCCGCGACTTTGGGGCCAACGACTTGTCGACTTTGAAAAATCCAAAGTCGCCCAGCACTAATCCACAGCTGTGACTGTGAATGGCTGCACTGAATGGCCCATTGTGTGCAAGCTGAATAGGGTCATTGCATCCACAGCTGTGACTGTGAATGGCTGCACTGAATGGCACACTGTGATACAAGCTGAATAGGGTCATTGCATCCACAGCTGTGACTGTGAATGGGTGCACTGAATGGCCCATCGTGTGCAAGCTGAATAGGGTCATTGCATCCACAGCTGTGACTGTGAATGGCTGCACTGAAGTGAGAATAGGCACTAATAGCCGGTAACCGCTTGATGAGACGGTGTGGAACACTGACCAGGTGGTTGTGGGGCTTGTAGGTCCCCCGCAGCTCACCGGTGAAGGCATCCCACAGGTGGATGGGGTGACCACGGCAACAGCTGGCAAATCTGGGGAGAGGAAGAGGGAGGTGGAGGGAGAGGAGGAGGGAGAGGGAGGGGAAGGGGAGGGAGAGAGGGAGAGGGAGGGGAGGGGAGGAGAGGGAGAGGGAGAGGGAGGGGAGGAGAGGGAGGGGGAGGGGAGGGGGAGGGGAGGGGGAGGGGAGGGGGAGGGGATGAGGAGGAGAGGGAGGGGAGGGGGAGGGGAGGAGAGGAGAGGGAGGGGGAGAGGGAGAAGGAGAGGAAGAGGGAGGAGAGGGGGAGGGGAGGGAGGGGAAGGGAGAGGGAGAGGGAGAGGGAGAGGGAGAGGGAGAGGGAGAGGGAGAGGGAGAGAGAGGGAGAATGAGTTTGATTTGCTGACTGATTCTCAACATTAAATCAAAGGTGGTCAACAGGTGATGAACACTGAAACAGATGAGCTCATGAATAATTAAGTAATGGATTACATCACAACTTCCTTGACTCAATCGCAATGATCAAGTCAAGGTCAGCATGTCAACATGTCGACCTGGAAGGGGAAAAAACATCAAACCTAGCTTTATTTCTTCTTCTTTTTTCCTTCCCCCACGCTTACCTACCTGCAAGTCTCTGGCTGGTACGACGTCATGAGCGGGAACCAGGCATAGTCGTAGATGAGCTCGCCCTCGTGAATATTCAGGACCGCCGCCATCTCCTCCAGGCCCTGCTCCTGCCACGTCTGGGCGTAGACCTCCGGGGGGAGGTTGTAGAGGCGCAGCCTGGCGTCCTCGCTGCTGGTGAGCAGACAGGAGCCATCTGGCGACCTGGAGAAGTGGGATAGCATCGACTCAAGGGTCAAATAGATCGATTGCGCGACCACTGTTTACATGCCATCACGTGACTTACAGTGGGCATTTTTTCATCTCATTTTGGCACAGAGCAGCGATGGCAACGTACAAAGAAGAATGTGGACAATACGATAGTCTTCTTTGCTCATTTCAACTCCTGTTCAGCACCAAATGAGATGCTATAATAAATACCCACTATAAGTCACGTGACTGACGGTAAACATTGGTCGCGCAATCGGTCTATTGAAAGGTTGTGATTAAGAAAAAAGGACTGGACCAATGTGATCCCCGAGCTGCTGTAGCCAGGTTTACAACCATTGATTGCTTGTATCTGAATGAAAGCGTGGGGTGTGATCCCTGGAGATATACGGCAGTGAATGGTTGAATTGCTTCTGACTGGTGCCCCCACCCCGGCAAAGACTAGTTGATTATTTAGGAGGGCCATAATCTAAGGGCTGGATAGCTCAGATGGGTAGAGCACCGGTACGCAAAACCAGAGATCTCAGGTTGAAATCCCAGTCCAGTCAAAGTTTTTGGGGGCCATTTTTTCAACTTGAAGTAAAAGGAGGTATTGTGGTAGAGCTACCATCTAAGGGCTGGATATCTCAGATGGGTAGAGTACCGGTACGCAAAACCAGAGATCTCGGGTTGAAATCCCAGTCCAGTCAAAGTTTTCTAGGGCCATTTTTTCAACTTGAAATAAAAGGAGGTATTGTGGTACAAATCCCTGATCATGATTTGACCCCAGTGCGACTCTTTAACGCACAGCCCATCACAAATGCCTGCGTACCATTTTGCCTCCATACCATTTGCATCCCTTGAGGAAGTTGGACGGAGTGTGCTGAAAGTCCTGCCATGCACCTGTCAGCTGATAGGGAGCCTGACGATAGTCCGGACTGTAGGAACTCCTGGTGGAGGAACGTATGTGAGACAACGATATCATTGCATTCATCTCGTTGAATCCTTTCTTAGGCGTTGTTTAAAGGCCCTATACAACATTGGGAAGATCGGAAAACATTGATGTCCACCGATTTCCTTCTAATTTACACAGTTTGTAGGTGGTCATGATAGAATCCTCGTGTTGAAATCTTGCGGTCTCGGATGCTGTACTTCTCGAGAAATCTTCACTCAAACATCGACAAATACTTTATTACTCGCGAGTAATAAACTATGTCTTACACTACAGAACGGTGCGAAAACCGTGACAGTTTTTTGTCTTTCTCTACTTTCTCAGATTACCATTTGAGCTAAAACATTTCTTTTTTCTTTTCTTTTTTGGAATGTTTAATTTTGACATCATTGGAAAGCTAAGGAAGTACTCTTTGCAGTGGTGAGAAAAAAATCTTGACGACTCAAATTTGTTATCAAAGTTTGTTTCCGTGGCAACCATACGTACTCTCCGCCTGTGCCCTCGGCAAACGTCTCGGCGACTCCGTCCTCATCGGCTGACCTCGTTTCCATGGCGATGGGCCCCGTCTCCGCCAGGCTGACCGGGCCATCCAAGCCCAGGGCCGTCACGTCCTCCGTGTCGGGAGCCTGCGTCTCACCCGTGTCTGGTGCCCCGACACCCGCCCCATCCACTGCAGGAGCGACTGCCACCGTGTCGTTGGCTACTCCCGACGTCTCCTCTGGGACCGGAGCCAGACTCTCGTCCCCGCCCCCGTCATGACCTTCGGCCCCAGGGGTCATCATAGTGTCCACTCCCTCACAAGTGACTAGCTCGGTGTCCTTCCCTGGGCATGCGTCGACGGCCAGATCGACGGCAGGATCGACGGCAGGATCGACGGCAGGATCGACGGCAGGATCGACGGCCGGAGCGACGGCCGGAGCAACGGCCGGATTGACGGCCAGATCGACAGCCGGATCGACGGCCGGATCGACGGCCGGATCAACGGCCAGATCGACGGCCGGATCAACGGCCGGATCGATGGCCGGATCGATGGCCGGATCGACGGCCGGACCGACGGCCGGATCAACGGCCGGATCGACGGCCAGATCTGCCGCAGGCTCGCAGCGGCAACCCTGACTCGCATCACTGCCACCGGTTGCCATGGATACGCTATCTTCATGAATATTCAAAGGGCTCTCCATCACTGGTTGACGTTGCACATACTCCTGCATGCGAGGAGGAGACAGACCACCGCGCTGATTTCAAAATTTTCAAGCAAAGAAGAGGAAAGAAATGGAGACTGGAGAGGCAACTGGGATTCAAACCTAAGACCTCTGGTTTAATTTTAACGTGCCAGCACTAATTTCTGATGAATTCAATTTTGATTTTCTTTTCTATTTCCAGGCAAATTGGGGCGAGAAATGGAGGTGACTGGAATTTTTTTTTAACAACTAAATGAAAATGGCCTACACGGTAACTAAGTTAAATGCTGTCTAGCTGGTGCCCCCATCATGGGCAAAAAATAGTTGACTATTTTATTTAGAATTTTTAGTAGGCCTATTTAGTATTTGTATTTCAATATTAATACTAGCTTAGTTTAGGAAGGCCGCCAGTGAAAGTGAAAGTTGGATAGCTCATGTGGAAAGAGAGCTGCCACTGGTAGGCAAAACCAGTGACTTGTGTTATAACGTCTCACCCCAATCTCGAAGTGGAATAATATTTCTTGTGGGTATTCAATTACCGTTTGGCTTATGCAATAAACGAGCCCCTTTGATACCAAGTTGCTTGGATCCAGACCAAATCCGAATCGCAATAAATTTGACAATCGCAGCAAGGCCGGCCCAAGTAAAGTTTCCATCGAAAGTCAGTGCAGTGGCACAAAGTCGAGAATCGAAGCGTTCATGCTTCATACAAAACTACATCGACTCAAGCTATTCGAGACTTACGTATTTCGGAGTATACCGTAGATCAACTTCTATAGGGAGTCAAAATAAACAACTTGAAGTTGACATGTGCACGCACGATTTGCATAATAGTATGGTACCTATTTTCTTTGTCATTTGCGATATACGTAGGGCGTCTGGGTACCGCACTAAAGTTCAAAGGAGAATAGTTGAAAGGTCAAGATAAAGCCATATTCGAAGACACAATGTTTAGTGGCTAAGGTAGGGGACGGGAAACAGACTATGGCTAAGGCTGATAATAGTACACATATCAATGCGTATGGTAGACAGTCTCTGCGGTTATGTGGCTTTCATAGACCCGCGTGTAAATAACAGCCGTACGGTAGCCCATGAAATCGGACGGGACCTTGATTTTAAAAGTGATTTTTCTGTTTGAAATCATTATCACTGAGAATTGTAATCCATTTCGAAAGATTACAATAAATTTACTTTCAAGACTGAAAGTACAGAGGATTTCAAAAGAGAACATGATGCAATGAGGTTTTTCCCTTGCTCGACGTAATAACTAATGTAAAGCAACGAGTGCTCAGTGTTTTGCCTGATGCCTGATTGAAAAACAAATCAAGCTACATGAGCAGGATTCGAACCCGCGTCTCCTGCTTTCTAGTGTAGACATAATAGAAAGCAGTCTAGAGCCTAGAAAGCCAGGAGACGCGGGTTCGAATCCTGCCTGTGCTGCTTGAAATTGTTTTTCTTCAGGCACCGGGCAAAGCATTGAGCATTCAGTCAATGCTTAATACGTCGAGCCGGGCAAACCCTCATTGAATCACATTCTACTTGACGCAAACACCAATAAAAGAGAAGACAGAGGTTTGAGATTGTGCGTGCTTTACTAACTTGAAACTCATCCATTTTAATGTAACAAAATGGCTTCATCAACTCCTTTCATCAAATTTCAGGGGAGACGTACTTAGCTCTTGTAAAGGTGGAGAAAGAAATGTCATTTTAAACAATAGACTACTGCAAAACATTCCACCGACTCATTTCAGGATTTCTCTTTGACCTGTAAGTCCAATTTCTACAGGAATATACTTATGATGTTAGTAGTATTTTTTATTAATTTTGGATAAATGTTTGAGTACTACCAAACCAGGGGTGGATTTCACAAAGCCTTACGATGCATTGTAACTCAACTTACGATGGATAACCCATCGTAAGTTCTGATAGTTTGTATGGTTTCTGTGCATTGCTCATGATTAGTTTGATAAAAATTGACCACTGGGAACACACAGATATCTCTGGACTCATAACACGAGGCTTCCGGGATCAATTTCAAGTTTGTGGAGTCTTGAGAAGAGACTAGAAAGGGCTTGAGTTAATGGCTATGACTTCCGATACCACGCGGGTCTATGGAAGGCAATGGCTAGTGGCTGTATGCCGTTTCCCATAGACCCGTGTGCTATATGAAGCCAATGTCGATGAGTTTGGGCATAGCCTTAACCACTCTTCCCCTCTCCCTGAAATGAGTCTTTGTTTTAAAATGTGGACAATAGAGGTGTCTGGATTCGGGGGACCGGGCATATAGTCACACCAGCAGCGCTCTGAAATCAGAGGTCCCAATGCAAAGTGGTTACCAGGATTGTTTTTTGTTTGTTTTACTACAGCAGTAGGTACTTCAAAGAGCCTTCAAACACATTTCCTATTTGGGGACACAGTTACGCTTTCTGGACCAGTCCAACTCACTGAAAATGACACCAGTGGAATCTGCTCTGATCTCAACATCATTTACATATTCATTGTTGCTAAGGACCCTGTCCAATCAGCATCGAGGACCCAAATTGATCAGCTCTTTAGAGAGGCCACTCCTAAGTCGGCTCGGCCAATCAGAATCAAGGATCCAATATTACAGTCAGAGTTATGTTAACCTTCCCTATTTTACAAACAGCAGGGAAATATTTCTTATGAAGATAATTATATTTTACCTCTGGCAGTTCCCCTGGTGAAATACTTTATGAATAATGATATATTTTACCTCTTCCAAACCCCTGGTGAATTATTTCTTATGAAGATGATATATTTTACCTCTGGCAGTCACCAAGCAAATATTTGTTGAGGAAGACACATTAAACAATGTTAAAAAAATGTCCCACAACTGGTCGATTGGTGAAATATTTCTCACGGGGAAGATATGTCTTACCTCTACCAATCCCCCTAGGGAAATATCTCTTGACATATTATGTGACTACCACTTCCTCCAGGGAAATATTTCTGATGAAATTAGTCCATACAGGGATGTACTCCTTATGAGCGTTATATATATTTCAACCATACCACCCCCTTCAGGGAAATATTTCTTGTAAAGATTACAAGCGCGTATAACAATACAGAACCATCTTCAGTGAAAGGTTTGACCTGACATCGTGTAACGCATCTCTTTTGAGAAGGAGTGCGGCTCTGAAAAGAGCCGGTAACTCAACGTTTCGGATGGTGTGTACTCTGACCGTCGTCAGGAGACGACGTCAATGTTTCCTGATGCTGGATAGAGTACACACGACGGGCAGAGTGCACACTGCCCGAAACGTTGAGTTACCGGCTCTTTTCAGAGCCACACTCCCTCTCAAAAGAGAAGTGCTACACAGTGTCACTGCAAACCTTCCACTTAAGTACTTCCACAGTGCAAACCTTCAAGTCTTATCCCTCTTTAGTGAGGGAGGAAAGTAGACTGCTGTAGCCAAACTGAGTAGCTGGCATGAGATTCCAGGACAACTTGCGGTGAAAGAAATCCAGCCAAACAGTCAAATCTACTGTTTGCAGTTGCAACACGTGGGAACACCTTTGGATAGGATTCTGACAAATCTGGTACTCTCCGAGAGAACCGTTCTACACTTCTGCAAATTTGATTCCAAATTGATTCCATAGTACCCCCTTGAAACCATTTTCATTTTTCACAAGGTTGCCAACAAGTTCTGTGAATGTTTCTCTTTACATTTTGTTTCGTCCCCCTTCCACTTGTGGCCAAAACATCCCTCCCCCAAAAAACGAAACTAGTCACGGGATAGGGATGGATCCACAATATGTACAACACAAAACGCCAGTCACTCCAATATCAATAATAATGATAATAATAATAAAAGTGATGAGAAATTATGGTGTTTGCTGCGGGCAGTCACTCTCCTCAAAGGGGCAGCTGGAAGTCCACTTGGACGGACACATCCTTGGCCAGGGCGACTATTGTGGACAGCCTAACCACCTGGGAAAGGGGGAAGGATACAAAAAAAGGACCGAGAGATGTTGTTGTCAGAGTGGAAGGTTTGCGGTGACACCGTGTAGCGCTTCTCTTTCGAGAAGGAGTGTGTGGCTCCGAAAAGTGCCGGCAACTCTTGCTGTCGTCGTTAACAGGAAGGCTGCTTGATGTAATGCTGGTGTTGCCGTACGGATGACGGTGCTGCTGTTGTTGTTGATGTATGGATAAAGGTATTGCTGCTGCTGTTGCTGCTGCATGGATGATGGTGATGCTGCTTGTTATTGCTGCTGTATGGGTGGTGTTGTTGGTGTTCTTGCTGCTGTTATTGTTGATGTATGGATAAAGGTATTGCTGCTGCTGTTGCTGCTGTATGAATGATAGTGATGCTGCTTGTTATTGCTGCTGTATGGGTGGTGTTGTTGTTATTGCTGCTGTATGAATGATGGTGATGCTGCTGCTATTGCTGCTGTATGAATGATGGTGATGCTGCTTGTTATTGCTGCTGTATGGGTGGTGTTGTTGTTATTGCTGCTGTATGAATGATGGTGATGCTGCTGCTATTGCTGCTGTATGGGTGGTGTTGTTGTTATTGCTGCTGTATGAATGATAGTGATGCTGCTTGTTATTGCTGCTGTATGGGTGGTGTTGTTGTTATTGCTGCTGTATGAATGATAGTGATGCTGCTTGTTATTGCTGCTGTATGGGTGGTGTTGTTGTTATTGCTGCTGTATGAATGATGGTGATGCTGCTGCTATTGCTGCTGTATGGGTGGTGTTGTTGGTGTTCTTGCTGCTGTTGTTGTTGATGTATGGATAAAGGTATTGCTGCTGCTGTTGCTGCTGCATGAATGATGGTGATGCTGCTGCTATTGCTGCTGTATGAATGATGGTGATGCTGCTGTTATTGCTGCTGCATGAATGATGGTGATACTGCAGTTGTTGCCACTGTATGGGTGATAGTGTTGCTGCTGTTGTTTCTGCTGCTGTTGTTTTTGCTACTGTTGTATGGATGAATGTATGATGCTGTTTATCATTGCAGCAGTTGTTGCTGCTGGTTTTTATTTTTGCCGTGTTGATGATGCTGTAGGAGTTCCTATTGGTGTTGTGTTGACGTTGCTGTCATTGCTGAGTGTTACTGCTCATATTGCTGCTGTTGCTGGAACTGTTTTTGTTCCATCTCTGAAACTGTTTTTTTTTTTGGACTTGCTGTGTTAGTGGTGTTGGGGCTGCTAAAGTTGCTATGCCAATGATGCTGTTGCTGCTGTTATTGCCGTGCCGAAGTTGCTGTGCTTGCTGCATCTACTGCTACTGCATTGATGATGCTGCTGCTGTTTTCGCTGTGCCAATAAAGATGCTGCTGGTGTCCTTGCTGCAGTTGTTGCTACTGCTATTGTCGCCGTGTATATGTCGCCGGTGTCGCTGTGTTCGGGAGGTTGTTGCTGCTGCTGCTGCTGCAGTTATTGCTGCAGTGTGCGGTTCAGCGGATCAGTGCGAGGGCTTACCATGCGAGCAGCTTCGTCCAAGTCATCGCAGGCCAGGATGCGCATGCCGCTGGAGGCTATCAGAGCCTTGGCATCGTCGACCTTCGAACCTGCCGCAACCGGGACAACGGAAAACAAAACCTGAGTCCACACCTGACGTCGCTAAATGGCGGTGAAAGGGGAGTTATGTCCCTTAAAGAGGGCCTGACATTTTGATGCTAGCTGGATTTGAGAAGAATTCTTCTGCCTTTAAGGAAAGTTACGCTATTTCTGGTCCTTTAACCCTAATTAAACCTGGGAGCGGGGCCATAGACAATGATTTTACCTGCCAGGATCGAAACAACAGACACCCATGATTTTTGAGATTTTATTTTGCCTCATTGAAGTCAGTAGACAGATTAAACAAAAATTGGCATATTACTCAAACAATAATGGATATAAAAAGAAAATTGAGTGTCACTTTGATAGTGCCAAGTTGGGGGGCAAAAGTGCACACCAATGTCGAAATAATAGGGTTGAGCAAAGTGGCTCCCCCACCATTTGCAAGGTGGGCTTGCGACCTTCTTTGGTGTGGGAGACGGGTACGGACTGACCTTGTAACCGGACCACGATGGGCAGCTTGAGGTTGAGGTCCTGGGCAGCAGCGATGATGCCCTTAGCAATGATGTCACAGTGCATGATGCCGCCAAAGATGTTGACTAGGATGGCCCGCACCTGCCATCCAATCAATCAATCAATCAATCGGTCATTTCATCAAATCAAACAATCATTCAATCAAGCAACTGGTCAATAAATCCATCGCAGTGCATGTCAACAAAGATGTTGACTAGGATGGTCCACAACTGCGATCAAACCAATCAATCAATCAGTCATTTTATCAAGCAATCATTCGATCAATCAACCAGCTGGTCAATAAATCAATCACAGTGCATGTCACCAAAGATGTTGACTAGGATGTTGACAAAGATGTTGACAAAGATGCTGACCTGCCATCCAATCAATCAATCAATCAATCAATCAATCAATCAATCAATCAATCAATCAATCAATCAAATCAATCAACCAATCAATCAATCAATCAAATCAATCAACCAACCAACCAACCAACCAATCAATCAATCAATCAATCAATCAATCAATCAATCATTTTATATAAAAAAAATCGTTTAATCAACCAACTAAACCAATCAGTCTATCAATTGGTTGCCGCGCCGTACATGTACCTTGGTGTCGGACGTGATGAGTTTGAAGGCCTCCTTGACCTGGTCCGCAGTGGCTCCGCCGCCCACATCCAGGAAGTTGGCCGGTGAGCCCTTGTACAGCTGGATGATATCCATGGTGGACATGGCCAGCCCCGCACCGTTGACTGTGGACAGAGGGTCGGAAGGGGGTCGGAGGAGGAGGAGGGACGGGAGAACGGTAACTAGAGGCCAACACTGCAAGCTGCTTAACGACCGAAGCCACCCAAATCTACACAACGTGCAGTGATTTTTTTCACACACGGGTCAAGTTCGGGCGTCCGCGTTATCGGCTGCTCGTGAACAACACTGGTGGGGAGGTGGTGTGTGATCCCGTTCCCGAGTGCAGCGTTCGTGGGTCGTGTTTGCTTGGTTCGAGTGAGAGGACAGGGTTCGCGTCTGAAGAACAGACCGGCCAAAACTCAACCCGCGGAGAATGGGGTAGAAGCAGGGCACTCCGTGCCTGACACCATGACCCAGGATCCCCCGTGTCCATTTTCCAATGACGGAGGCCCAGGATTTAGTCTGAGCAGATGCTGGCCAGTCTAAATTTAGACTGTGCACGGGCTTCACTATGTGCGCAGTTGTCAGTTTGGGAGGCCACCATCTAAGGGCTGGACAGCTCAGATGAGAAGAGCGCTGGTTCGTAAAACCAGAGGTCTCGGGGTTCAAATCCCGGTCCCGTCAAAGTTTTCTTTGCCCATCCTCTCATCGCTGTAGGTCATCTCTCATGAGATGGAGCGCGGCTCTGAAGAGAGCCGGCAAATCAAACGGTTTTGGGGCAGTGTGTGCTAGTGTGTAGTACTCTGCCCGTAGTTAGCTGACCGGCGAGTCTGAGGCCGGATCCCGGCAGTCTGCCGCACCACTCACCCAGGCAGCCTATGTCTCCGTCCAGGCCAATGTAGTTGAGGTTGTGCTCCGCCGCCATCACCTCGCGGGGGTCCTCCTGGCTCCAGTCCTTGAGGGTGTGGATAGACTGCTGGCGGAAGGCCGCGTTGTCGTCAAAGTTGATCTTGGCGTCCATGCAGAGAACTGGGTTGGGTTGGATTGGGTTGGATTGTGTTGGATTGGGTTGGGTTGGGTTGGGTTGGGATGGGTTGGGATGGGATGGATTGGGATGGGTTGGGTTGGGTTGGGTTGGGATGGGATGGATTGGGATGGGTTGGGTTGGGATGGTTGGGATGGGATGCATTGGGATGGGTTGGATTGGGTTGGGTTGGGATGGGTTGGGATGGGATGGATTGGGATGGGTTGGATTGGGTTGGGTTGGGATGGGTTGGGTTGGGTTGGGATGGGTTGGGTTTGGTTTGGTTTATTTCATTTTATTTATGGTTTAAAAACAACTACAATGGCAGCCCGTGGGCCAAATTGAGGCAGCTTTAATACACAATCACATATATGAATATGAAGTATGAACACATTACAATTAAGGGTAAACAATTTTACATTGTACAAATGCAACCATTCCTCTTTTGCTCCACCAAAACTACAGGACATTGGGTTGGGTTGGGTTGGGTTGGGTTGGGTTGGGTTGGGTTGGGTTGGGTTGGGTTGGGTTGGGCTGGGCTGGGTTGAGTTGGGATGGATTGGGATGGATTGGGATGGATTGGGTTGGGTTGGGTTGGGATGGGTTGGGTTGGGTTGGGATGGGTTGGGTTGGGTTAGGTTGGGTTGGGTTGGGTTGAATTGGGTTGGTTTGGGTTGGGTTGGGTTGGGTTGGGTTGGGTTGGGATGAATTGGGTTGAATTGGGTTGGGTTGGGTTGGGTTGGGTGGGTTGGGTTGGATTGGGTTGGGTTGGGTTGGGATGGGTTGGGATGGGATGGATTGGGATGGGTTGGATTGGGTTGGGTTGGGTGGGTTGGGTTGGATTGGGTTGGATTGTGTTGGATTGAGTTGGGTTGGGTTGGGTTGGGTTGGGTTGGGTTGGGTTGGGTTGAGTTGGATTGGGTTGGGTTGGGGTTGGGGTTGGGATGTGTTTGGTTGTATTGGGGATGGAGTTCATTTGAATAACTTGGTCATCATCATGGCAATGCTGGCCGTCCGAGCCGGTAGAAAACATGGATGAAGCATCATCGAACGAACAACCACACGGCCTACACCCAAGGTACACCAGGGCAATGGTACACCAGGACAGGTAGACAGGAAGACAGACAGACAGCGAGGAAACAGAACAGACCCTCTTACCCGTTCCCAGGTTGTCCTCAGTCAGTGGGTTGATCTCCAGCATGGTGCAGTCGTTGTCCACAAAGAAATTGTACAGCTTCGTGAAGGTTTCCGCCGCCTGAAGCAACGATAAAAAAGGGACCAGGGCTCAACAGTCAGCATTCACACCCCCGAAGTGATGACCATGCAGCAGCTGCCTGATCGTAAGACATCAGTGCACTACACGGGCATTGAGAATTGGACAACTTGCTTTTCAGCACACGATTTCAGCACACTCATCGACACTTAACGACTGATCACCAGATGATGCACAGAAACCAATTGACACTTGCGATGGGTAATCCATCTAGCACGACATATACAATCAACCTGCCTACCAGGCCTGTGGTTTGATTTCACTGAACTCCTCGTAACTTGCGACCGATCGCCAGACGGTGAGTGATGCACAGAAACCATAGGATCTATCGCAATTTAGGATGGGTTATCCATCGTAAGTAGAGCTAGGATGAATGGTCAGCAGGGATGTAAATGACTGACAAAGTCATTTCCGGAAAATCACCGAAGGCCAATAAATTGTGCGACTGCGAGAGAGCACTTACGCGACCGAGAGATGCGATTGCGAGATTCACGGCAGGGGTGCAGTTGCCCTTCAGTTTTTAGGGTTTTAACAGATAAAATTGGGCAGTTTGAGATACCAGTTTGATATGAAATAAACAATAAGATTAAATAAAAAAAATCACGCCATTTCCAGAAATACGGAAATTTCCGGAAGTCTTACATCTGTGGGTCAGACTTTGTGAAATCCACCCCTGGTGGGCCACCGTGCACCAATGACTTTGGAGCTAAAACTCGTCTGCTTCAACTTCGGGCGTCTATGCAGTACTGGCCACACAAATCCGCAACGACAAACTTTCTCGAGGGCTAGATAAGACTTAAAGGTTTGCATGGTGGAAATACTAAGTGGAAGGCTTGCAGTGACACCATGCAGTACTTCTCTTTCAAGAAGGAGTGTGGCTCTGAAAAAGAGGTCGTAACTCAACGTTTAGGGTAGTGTATACTCTGCCCGTCGTCAGGAGACTGCTGGATTCCAACTATAACCGGTGTATGTACAATGTGCCTGATGAAAGCATTTGGACTTGGAGAATCTTTCTCAAGGGCCTTAGGGAATGTGTGGAGATTGTCGACGATGCAACCGCAAAAAAAAAAAGGGGTTTGAGTCAAGGTTTGCCAGGGGCAAGTGCGACAATTTTTTTTTACCTGATCCAGACACTGGTCTGAGAAGCCCATCAGTTTGGCCATCTGGGCTGCCTGTTCGTCTTGTATGCCTGCAAAAAAGGGGGAAAATAAGCAAGAAATAAAGCAATTGCTTGTATAGATAAGGGGAATTTTGGATTCCACCATGTTTATCTCTTGCGATACACAAAGTTTGTCCACAAGGCTTCTCCTGTATCAGGGTAACAGGCATCAAGCTGTTGGTGCCAAGGCCATTGGTATTAGGGCCACTGGTTCATAGGCCACCGGTAACAAGGCCACTGGTTCTTAGGCCACTGGTACCAAGATACTGCTACCAAAGCCACTGGTACTAAGGCCACTGGTACTAAGGCCACTGGTATCAAGGCCACTGGTTCTTAGGCCACTGGTACCAAGATACTGCTACCAAAGCCACTGGTACTAAGGCCACTGGTACTAAGGCCACTGGTTCTTAAGCCATTGGTACCAAGGCCACTGGTTCTTAGGTCATTGGTGATCAAGCCATTGACACCAAGGCCACTGATACCAAGGCCACTGGTGCCAAGGCCACTGATACCAAGGCCACTGTACTAAGGCCACTGGTATCAAGGCCACTGGTACCAAGGCCACTAATACACCACGGCCACTAGTTCTAAAGCCACTACTACCAAGGACACTGGTACCAGGACCAACAGTCCCAAGGCCACAAGCTCCAAAGGCCAATCAGTTGAACTTTTCCCCTCATGTCACAGAGGTCCCCCGCACAGGAAGACTGACAAGCTCCGTGAACCAAATACCAAGGATTGTCTTCATTGAGGGGGGCCTTCTCAATCCACCCCCCACCTCTTACAACTCACCCTCCAAGATGTCCACGGGGATTTTGATGATTGCACTGGGGTCCTCGGCCGCTACATCCTCAATGTTCACGCCCCCCTGGGAGCTGCCAATCAGCACTGGGCCCTGGGAGAGGGGGAGAAGGGGAGGGGGGGAGTAACGGCCCAAAGCGGCACAGCCAGCCAAATGAGCCAGTGAGAGCGACTCTGTCTATTTCCGATCTGAAACTGCTCATTGATGTAACTGTACATTCTCCTTGATGCAAACGTCACATCACTTGCACATTTCTATGATCCTCGAGGTCAGATAAGTTTTGAAGATTTGCATGGTGGAAACACCAAGTAGGAGGTTTGCGGTGACACCATGTATATCATCTCTTAAGAGATGGAGTGTGGCTCTGAAAAGAGCCGGTAACTCAACATTTTGGGTAGTGTGTACTAGTACAGAGGTCAGATAAGTTTTGAAGGTTTGCATGGTGGAAACACCAAGTATGAGGTTTGTGGTGACACCATGTATATCATCTCTTAAGAGATGGAGTATGGCTCTGAAAAGGTAACTCAATATTTTGGGTAGTGTGCACTAGTACAGTCAAATCTTGTGTGGAACCCGGTTAAGTCAAAACGCCATTTACCTCGAACTCTTACTATATTCCCGACAATAGAACCGCAGCCGATTTCCAGAAAAGTTGCGTATGTACAAATGTTGCATAAGTCTTGCGCCACAGTGGCTCTTTTGTGCACTATTTAGAAAAGGCAACAAAATGTTGCGTAAGTTACGCAACAAAATGTTGCGTGCGCAACATTTGAAGTTTCGTGAAATCGGCTGCTGGCCTTTATGCATAATAAATCCTCCGTAACTCAAATCAATAGCGCTAAAGCCGATTATCATTTACTTTTGTAAGGCCATTAAAAACAAAAACCACACCGAAGAATGATGAATGTTTAGTGATGAAAGAATGCTTTAGTGATGAAAGAATGCTTGCCTTCAACGCTAGTCATTATTGTCACGCCCATGGTGTCTTTTTGGATGAGCTGAGCATGTTCACATGGACTGCCATTGTCACCTCGACATGCACTGAGTGGGCATCAATCACAGTGTGCTTAGCCGCGGAGTGCTAATACAGGCCAAATTACAGCCAGCAGGTTTTTTGTGGGCCTAAATTTGGCAGTGCCCGAATGCGGCTGGCTACGGCCTGAACGAATGCACACTATGGGGAGTGTAAGTAGCCGCTTAGCTTATGGCTTCCATAGATCCGTGTGCAAACTGGAGCCGTAGCCGATTCGTTCGGACTCCAAGAAAGGGGAGGCTTGGTGCTTGCTTACCATGAATGCTCTCTCCATGGTGATGGCAAAGTAGTATTCCCTTCGGGAGTACATCCGCTCGCAGACGAGCACCTGGGAATGAGAGAGCGAGCGACTTAACACACCGATGCCGGACAAGCGAAGCTAATTCAAACTTTGGAGCAATGCCTCAGTATAAACTATACTTGAAAAGTTTAAAGCCCCTACACAACATTGGTAAGATCGAAAAACAGAAATGTTCACCGATTTACATGAAACTTATACAGTTTAAAGATTGTTATAGTAGAAACCTTGCACTGAAATATTTCTGCCTAACATGTTGTATTTTGGGATAAAAGTGTAAAAGAAATCGTTTACATCTCACCGCGATCTAAACTATTTTTCGGAACAGTATGGCGTTGAATGCTGCATTTTCGCGAAACAAATGAAGTAGTGTTTCACTTTTTTCTTGAGACTCGGTTGGCGGATTGAGCTGAAATTTTCACAGGTGTGCTATTTCATGCATATGTTGGATCAGACAACGTATGGATGCTATTCTTTGACCTTGACCAATGTTGTGAAGGGGTTTTAATAACTGATTCAAAAGTCAAGTGCGGACGTGATGTCTCAGGCGTTTGTGTTTAATCAGTCAGTTAAGTTTTACCTGTCGTTCCAGTTATCTACCCATGTCGATAATCCAAGTGTGGACGCTGGTAAGATGGCGACAAGTTTTGGAAAAAAAACCCAACTCCAATGTGAACACGGCATTAGTAAAATGCCACTCACTAAAGAAACCTCATTTTTTACCATATTTTAACCCATTGAAATGTTATCCATGGTCTCATCCAAAAAGTCTACTAAGTACGAACACGGCTTTAGTAAAATGCCACTCGGTAAGAGACCCGTATCTTTTACCCATTGGAAAGTTACCCACGGTCTTAGTAAAAAAACAAAGCCAGTGTGAACACGGCTTTATGCAAGCAGCCATGGTCTGTGACGGCCTTCCTTTGGCAGGGCTGAGAGAGGAGGAGGGAGGTGTGTGGGGGGGGGGGGGGAAGGGGAAACTCACGGAGCTGCAGAGGCGGCCGGCGGCTCCGGTCTGCTTGGTGATGAGTTTCTTGCCCAGCATCTGATTCGCCAGCTCCTTCACCTCCTCCGGTCTGTCCACAAAAAACAACAACCATTCGACATATATATAAAGGGCAAGTATACGGCCCACCATGGAATACTGCTCTCATATATATATCTCTTGCCAAGTGTATTCCAATCCTTTTCATATGTGTGTGTGTATGACTGCCATATCTGCCGAGTGCAACATGCTATGCACATCTAACAAACACCTTAATGAAGAGCTGTTCTTCTTCTTCTTGCGTATGAGACCTGCTGCTATACTATACTATACTATACAACTTCACGAAGGTGCCGCAACCATTCCACAGTTGCTGGGCATGGGTTGGTCAGGTTAGTGTGGGATCCCATAGGTGGACCGAGCCTGGTGCATTCTGAAGAGCTGTTGATAAGGTCTATCCAGCTGTGCAGATATCTCAATTTCATATTTTGGCTACATCTGACTCATTTTCATCCGGGTCCATCAAATTCCGACGTGAGGTTTCGTTAAGTTTCGGGCTTCTCTTGTTCCTCTCAGATACCGAACAATGGTCAGGGCTACAAAGACACAAACTAATGGTGGCACACGTGACCCCCGACCTGCCCCCCGACCACAAGAAGAAGGTCACTCACGAGTAGGCCAACTTGACTCCACCTTTAAGGCCGCTCTCAAAGGTGCCCTTGCCTCGGCCCCCGGCCAGCACCTGGGCCTTGACGACCACATCCTCGCTGCCTGCAGACCGACCGGAGAGACCACAATTCATGAAGAAATAACGGACAACAAAAACCACCATCTATTAAATGAATACTTAGTCAGGGAGGTAAGTGACCGACGAGGTCATTTCCTGAAAATCACCGAGAGATGCGACTGCGAGTGAGCGCTTTATGCGACCGAGAGATTCACGGCAGGGGTGCAGACACCCTTCAGTTTTTAGGGTTTTAACAGATACAAAAAAGCAGTTTGAGATACCTGTTTGACATCGGCCTTAAAAAATACAATTCCAAAAACGAAAATCATGCCATTTCCGGAAATTTCCCGAAGTCTTACATCCCTGCTTAGTGCGGGTCGGCAAATAGCTGTTCGGCGACTAGTGCCAGTGGGACCATGCGAGTTGTTCCCGACTGACACCAACCGGCGCGCAGTCTAGCTAGATCCCTGATCAGTTCTGAAGGTTTCGGGCTGCCCTGGGGAGTGACATGCCGGGTGCGGAGTGTAGGCTATTGCAAGGATTCATGGACAAGATGCGTTGATGAGAATGTTCTTCAAAGACACATTTAAAAATTTGTTTTTATCATATCTATGATAGAATGGAGTACCCGCCACAGTACATTGAGTTATTAATTCTAGAAGATTTGATCTGATGAGGAAAAGAAGGGAGGAAGGGAGGAAGGGAGGAAGGGAGGGAGGGAGGGAGGGAGGGAGGGAGGAAAGGTAGGGAGGGAGGTAGGGAGGGATGGAGAGAGGGAGGGAGGTAGGAAGGGAGGGAGGGAGGGAGGGAGGGAGGGAGGGAGTGAAGGAGAAAGAGAAGGGATAGGAGAGACAGGGAATAGAGATGGAGGGAAGAGGGAGAGAAGGAGAGGGAGAGGGACAGGGAGAGGCAGAGGAAGGAAGGGATGAGGGAGAGGGAGAGGGACAGGGAGAGGGAGAGGAAGGAAGAGAGGAGGGAGAGGGGGAGAGTTGGGGCGAGCTGGGTTTCGGGGACTTGGGGGACTCACCCAGGCTCTTGGCTTTCTCGTAGGCTTCCTGAGGGGTCTTGGCGACCTCTGCCTTGGGCAGGTTGACCCCGGCTGCCCTCAGCAGGTCGTAGCTCATGTACTCATGGATGGAGAGGTCCCTTCGCGGCTCAGCCGATGCAACGGAATTCACTCCCAAGATTCGCTGCCGCCATTACAAGAAAAAAACCCCACACCATACATTTAAAGGAAAGATTTTACTCCAATACCTACCGGTACACCGTAAAAGGGTGGAAAAAACCCTAAATCCACAATAGACCAACTATTATTATCATGTAGAAAGCTGGCAGTCTGGCATAACCACTTGCCCCCCAAAATGGACTTATACTTATAGTAGTAGTTATAGTATTTCCCAAAATCATGATTTTGTGATGCATATAAATGCCACCCGGACAACGGTCAGTACACAGCTACATGTATGTACAAAAAATGCAAGTAATCCACTATTCCTACATACGTGCCATTATATAATTAATATTAGGTGGTCTGTGGTGGATTTTCGGTGTTTTTTAATTTCATTTTACGGTGTGGGTATTTTAACTAAAATCTTGGCTACTTACGAAAAAATTTCAATCTCCGTTTTAATTAATAAAAGGTCAGATTTCAAAAATGAAATGAGAAGGTCCAAGCAGGACCTTTAATTCTAGCCTTTCAGTTTGACGAGCTTGAGAAAGGTCCTGCTTTTTAAAAAATTGCAGCAGTTCAGACTCAGAGTTTGCAATTTTTTTTGCATTCCTTTGAGTTTGATTAATTTTTTTTAATTCTAGACTAGTCAACTGAGGTTACACTTTATTTTATTTTCCCAATCTTTCCCCGACATCTCAGAAATTAAACACGGTCATGGTATTCCAATGGTTCAGACAGAGTTGGTAATCTCTTTGATCAAGGTGGAGGCAATTCGCAAATAACTGTGACAGTGCCAGTCTCTTGCTAACTGTTCACTGTTACTTGCTAGCGTGCTATAAAACGTACGGTACAAAATTAACACACAACTGTCCGAGACCGGCTGGTGAGACACGTACAGACTTCACAGTCGTTTATTTTTGTTTCGAACATCGGGCGTTCAGCGCGTGTTTTGAAGGACTGGCGACCCTGGCCACTTCGGAAATGAGCATTTCCCACACACGGGTACTTCTAGAATCATATCATATGGGAGAAAGCAGTGAATCATACCTTGGAAAGGTTGCTAAACCTGTGACTTTGGGCGAAGAAATGCCGGCCGTAGCGGCTGAGGGTAGACGCCATTTTCGCTTGTCCGATAAAGTTGAAGAGCGCTCTCTGCCGTTCTGTATCCGGGCCAACAAAATGCCCACTTGTGCACTGGAATGGTCTGTCTTCAACTTCCGGTTACCGAAGGTTCTCCTACAAGAGATATCCGAAGGCAGAAAGTAACCTTTGTGTCGCATGAGGGCGCTGCAAAGCTAAACTTGTCTCAAACTACTATTATTATTTTTTAGGAAAACTCTGGACAGACTCCACGAAAAATGTAAGAATTTTCTTGCCACTAACCAGAATATTTGGATATAAAAGATTAAAAACTGTCTCTGTATGTAAAATCACAAATTGCTTCTAAATGCACTAAAACTCTTGACGACTTTGAACATTTTTGCTAGTCTATTTTTTAGATGCCTCATGTGGTTGAACGTTGGGCGAGTTTATCGGATCCTTTTGAGTACCAGCTTCCAGATCGACCGTGAATGTTTGAAAAAGGGTGGAACATGGACTGGACAGTGTTCGCTAAATGACGGGATTTTAGTTGTTCTGTATTCCAGGATTTGTACCAACGCTTTGGCCATAAGATTTCCACATAATTAAGGTATAATCTTCATCATTAAAAAGACATGTAGTACCTGAAAAAGCAATATTTGTCCCTGAAATGATAGTGAAATGTACCTGTTCACTGTTCAGTGTTCATTTCGAATGCAATTTCTAGTTTAAGCCCGTGAATGCTGTATAAATCATTTCATTTTTATTTAATTTTAATGTTTTTGTCATAAACGACCTGTAAAAAGTAAATACGACATCTGGAGTTTCGAGTATGGGGCTGCAACTACTGCAGCTTACTGCTTAAGTACTTTTAGCTACTTTAGTTTACCCAAATTAAATTATAGAATTTAGAAATAACTTTTGAATTTGATTATAATTTTTGGTTTTTATTAATATTTTAAATATAATTATTAAATAATTGCAAAAACAGTTTTTGGGTTCATTTCCTGGTCCAGTTGAATTCCTCTTAAAACTTTTAGTTTTCCTTTCGTTTCTAAGTTTGTTTGAAACTGTTGTTTTGATTATTCTCTCCTTGTTATTTCCTTTTGCAGGTCAAGTCATGGCGAAGGAGAAAGATGTCAGGTTTGTCTAGCTAGACCAGACTACAGTCAGTAGGAATGGGAATGTATGAGTGCGGACAATAATATCGCAGCGGTTCTTAGACGTGGCGCAATCGTGGCCGACTCGCTGACACTGTGACAGTCCGCTAAAAAAAAGAGTGAAAGTGGAAGTTCTCTGCGCTTTTGTCGGGGGGTGGGGGCGTCGGTTATAAAGGACGCCCGGGAAAAGCCGCCATGTCCACGCCCGTGCGCCCCGTGCTGAAACTGAAGGTGGACGAGCTGTTCCTGCGCTGGCTGAGCGAGGCCGAGACCCAGGAGAGCCTGCGCGAGAGCCTGCGCCGCATCTCTCGCGGCGACAGCCTGGGCCCCAGCGCCAACGGCAACAACAGCGGCGACGCCTTCCCGTTTCCCGCGCCGGGCGGCGACAGGGTCGGGGGCGGGGGATTAGGGGGAGGGGGCCCGTCGTCGCCCCTCTTCAGGGTGGGCTCGCCCTCCACGCCCCCTTGCTCGCCCCCGCCCCCGCCGGTGGCCTCGCCTAGCCCCAGGAGTCCCCGTCGGAAGAGCACGCTGTCCCGCCTCTCCAACTCTCTCTCACGGAGCCAAGCCGCCAAGGTACGTACTACGGGTCATACTAAATTGGCGTCAACACACGACAGTGAAATCAACACGGCGTCAACACATTCAAAATGTAGCATACATCGGAAATAGTTACACAGTACTATGATAAATATCAAGTAGTATCAGAGGTCATAAATTTGCATATTATTATTTCATTTACGAGAAATTATTTTTTATCTTGAAAACAGTCACCGCAAAGCAGCACATCCCCTGTAGCATAATGGTATGGTCTGTATCTAGCGCAGTAGCACTGTGAGGCAAGATGGCTGCCGATTACATATACGCAGTGGCTGTTGTTACGGCAGTCGTCCGTGTGGTTCCCTGACTTGATTGTATTTCGTCAGCATTGCAGGCTGGTTGAACCAGTCTATTAGCTGATAGTCTGGTTCCAAGAGCTTAACATCCTGACAAATACTGTGAAGTCAGGGAACCACACGGACGACTGCCGTAACAACAGCCACTGCGATATATATGTAATGTATGTTGCTTCAGGGAAAGCAAATTTCTTAAATTAAAATGGGAACGGCATTTTCTAGACGTACGCCTCATCTCTCTTATTCAAGCCACAATATCGTTTTGGCCAAATAATAAAAAGTCTGCTACCGCTTTTGGTAATTTTGAATGCAATGTGGGTGTGTTGACACTGTATTGTGTTGACGCCGTATTGATGCCAATTACATGATGTTGCATGACCACATACTACTAAGTCTGAATCCCCTCTGGATTACACTCTGGTCAAGAGTTATTCCTGTATCCCCATAAAAAGCATACATATGTACATACATACATACATGTACAGGTTGTACACACAAATATCAAGAACGCAGTGGCTGTTGTTACGGCAGTCGTCCGTGTGGTTCCCTGACTTCACAGTATTTGTCAGGATGTTTAGCTCTTGGAACCAGACTATCAGCTAATAGACTGGTTCAACCAGCCTGCAATGCTGACGAAATACAATCAAGTCAGGGAACCACACGGACGACTGCCGTAACAACAGCCACTGCGTATCAAGAAACATTTTTGAGAAGGAGGAAGAGGGGCTTTTTTTTCTTCGACTTTTTGTTTTTTCCAAGATGGCCGCCATTTAAAAATTTCCTGCAACCGTTAAAGTCTTCCAATGTTCAAAAACACTGCCATCGATTGCCATGGGGATGAGGTTTCCCTAACTACCCACAACTTGTTTCTAGCACATGACCTGAATCCTGCAGTAACGGTTGCCGTAGCATTCTGTCTACCTGGCTGTGCATGGACAGCGCATGTTGGCAAACGACCAACTCCTGCATGCAGTCGGTTCAGTGTTACCCAATCCTTGCCGGGTAGGTCAGCATCCCAGTGGTAAACGTGTACTGTACACGTACCGCACTCTACGCATTCTGGACATTCTGCCGCAGGGGACGTAATGCAAGAGCCCATGGGGGTCAATGACCTGGTGGTTGGTGACGTGCCACGTATCATTATCACTGTGGGAGTTGAGTAAGAGGGAAGGCTTGGAACACGGGAAAGCGAGGTCTGAAATCAGATCTTTGCCTTAGTTTCTCACCATGTTTGATGTCAGTCTGCTCACACTGAACGCAGCGGATACGAAGGAATGCATTGCAACAAAATTTGCATGAAAATTCATTGGAAATTAATGTACACATGTACCATGTAAAATACTGTACATGTACTGGTAGTCCCTACAGTACAAACTACTTATTTAGTGATGTTTTATTACAAATGCCACATGCAATGTCCGGTCAGAGGCAATTTCAACTGTCATTTGGCCATTGGGCTGCTGCATAATAAAAACCTCCTATCTCGGTTAATAGTCTACATGTTCAGTGTAGGCCTACCTGCCTTTTCATACCATACAGCTTCATGTATTTCCTGGGTACTGGAAATACGTACCGGTACATGTAGGCCTACTCTGTAGTCCTGTACAAATGTATTATAACCCCTCCAATGATTCACACTGCACCCAATTTCTCGCAATGGCAGTGTGAGAAAAAATTAATTTCCCAGTGGTTTGCTCAGATGTCGGTTCACACTATGGTACTTTTCATGCTTCTTCGCAACGCTCATACGCATGAAAAGCAGTTTTGTTTTATACTACGAAGGAACTAAATGAAACAAGGATACACATGATATTATATGCAGTTATTAATTTATTCAGACAGCATGGGAGGTAGACTGTATACATGCACAATGATGCATACAGTCTACGAACGAGCAAGCAAATCGAATGAGGGAGGGAGGGTGGGATGATGAGGGGGTTGTAGAGAAGACGGTGAGAATGTATAGAGCAACGTTCAGCGTGTGTGCATGAGCCTGAAGTGGAGTGCGTTGGGTGGGGCGAGGTTTAAGTACTAGCTGAGGTCCAATGCGCATGCGTAATGCATGCCGGAATGCAATGTATTACATAACAGGGAACCGATTCTGCGCGCCAAACAAAACTACATGTACATGCACATGTATAGTTACGGGTCATCTCCGGGCAGTGTCAAAACTATACATGTCCATGTACAGCATACTCTGCTGGTCTGTCATACATGTCATGTACATGTGTACTAGTTACTCAACCTCAGGGCTAGCCAAACCCGGCCTACATGTAGGATACATTCACACTTGTTATTATTTCCCTTGGAAATAAGCACAACCCCTGGGTTATCGCACTTAGGCTACACCCGGCACCTGACAGGGGGTGGGAAATCCCCGGAGCGACCTACATGTACATCAATTTGTTGACTTCAATGACTTTAGAATTTGCAAAGAAAGTGCCTTACAGAAATTGGGACTTTTGGTCAGATCGCAGACATACATGTACATGTACATGTACATGTACATGTACGTGTACACTGTACACGACTTGAAATTTAGTGGGCCTGACGTTTCGATCCTAGCAGGACCTTTCTCAAAGGCAGAGTGTACATGTGTACATGTAAGTGTGAGTTAATGAGGAAGACAACATGGGCTTAGCCAAGGTTTACGGTATGTGTAGGCCTACATACACTGTATGTATACATGTACATGTACAGTGTATATTTAGAATATTGGTAACCCTTGTGCTATCCCAGCCCACATGCCATTGCTGTGTTTACTGCCAGGCCATAGACTGTCACTGTCAGTGATTAGATTACAATACCCAATGCTCCCGACCAGATCGTATTTTACGAAAAACAGAAATCTGTCAGGAATGACAATTTTCTGTCAACAGCTCAGTCCCCTTCCATTGCTCAGGAGTATACCGTGGAAGGAATCTGAAATATTCAGTCTCGCTGTGTTTTTGTTTGCGAGTTGGGTTTTGTTTCCTTGTGAGCTTGGCACTTCTGATGCATGCATGCTTAGTGTACAGTACAGTACACTAAGGAACTTCAAGTCTAGTAAGATTCTGCAGTGACTAGACCAGTACATGTGTACTGTACATGTATTGTACTTTGGAACTTTTTACACAGAAATTAATCCTGTGATTTATACAGTTTACACAGGAATTGATAGTATCCCAATGCAATTGTATAGAAATGTACTAGGCAGTATTGTAGTTAGTACATGTACATCATGTACACGTGTACATGTCATGTACATGTACATGTACATGTACATGTACATGTACATGTGTACATGTGTACAGTGTACATGTACATGACAAGGTCCTGAAAAGGCCCTGCTAGGATTGAAACGTCAGGCCCTCTACATTTTATGAGATACATGTACATACTATGCAATTTTGTCATTTTGGTCAGCACTTATAACATGTACGTACATGTATGCGTACTGTGAAATGTACATGTACATGTACTACATGTACATTACCTAACATGTACATGTACAGTATGAACAATTTACTGTACTTGCACTGTACACATGCACATTATACTTGTACAGTGTACAGTACATGTAGATCCCTAGGGTCCTGTTTGTAAATATTTCACACAAACACGCCTCTTCCTTGTGTCATAATTGCTTCCATACTGAAAAATGCCTGGACTTTGTGTGAACGGTGGAATGTCCGAGCATGGAGCAATAATACTCACCACTCACCAGCTAAGAGCTGTTAAACATGGTGAAACCATCCAATGGCTGACATATCTCAGCGTGACCTCATTTGATGGCAAAGGGTGAAGGAATAATTCCCTGTAGGATAGGCCCATACATGTACATGTACTGGATACCTGCACCTACACATGTACATGTACGTATGTACACTGCCGTGCAAATGTTATTATGCACCCATTGCAACATTTTCAACTCAAGAATTCACTTTGAAAAATCACAGTAGTTCAATAAACTATCAAACCTGTGTCTGGGGTGCGTAATAACATTTGCACGGCAGTGTACAGTGTGTACGTGATATATTGTACCGGTACATGTATCAGTATGTAAAGTGTACATGTACCGGTACATACATGTACATGTACGGTAGGCCTACATACACTGTATACAGTACACTGTACAATGTATTGTACGTAGAACCTACATGTACTGTACATGTACATGTACAATGTATAGATCCAAAAAGAGTGTCAGGCCCTCCGATTTCTCATATGAAACTTGAAAGTGAAAATGAGTGTGTATTTTGCTTCTCTACCTAACTTTGAGTTAAAAATACATACATGTATGCAGTTTCACTGCCTTGAGAAATTGTTCTTTGTGAATCTATTTTTGCCCAGAATAATATTATACTACCGGGGGTAGTCTAAATCAACTGTTGGCCTGTACAGTATTTGAGTCAATCAAGCAGCTACATTATACAATTACATACATGTAAGTACATGTACATGTACATGTATACATGTACATGTACATGTTTACATACTAGTACATGTATGTACAGTTACATACATGTACAGTACACATAAGTGTAGCATGACGTACATGTATTGTATGAATAGTGAGCTAAAATTGGAACTTACAAACTGTACACTGTATTACATGTACACAGTAATCAGTATAGTATGTGAACTGTGTGGGGAGGGTTACAGCATGTATTCACTGTACAGTACAGTACTGTACATGTTTATACATGATATGTACTGTACGATTGTGTATAGTTTTGCTGCATTGTTTAAAGCAAGTGCAATCAGTTTACAAGAATGTGTGGCATGTCAACTGGCCAAGTTCAAGCCAAATTTACTTCCCTTTCACACTCTTACTCTGTCGCTCACTCCCTCTTGGTTTCACCCCTCCGCCCCTCCCCCATCTTCCCTTTCCCCAGCTCTCTCTATCTTGGTCTCTCTTTGCCTCTCTCTCTGAGACTGAGAGCTATTTTGGACCTCTGGAGATTGGCCGCCTCCCCTTGATTGATGCTGAAAGGTCGTCCCGTGACCTGTGTTCTAAAGGAAAGGGGCTCAACATTGGCCTACTCCACTGTTCTTGCAGTAGTGCCCCTGTGCTGAAGTAGGGAACATATCACCAGAGAAATAATTATGGATTGGTGGGTTGGTACTTGGTAGTCCCAGTGCATTGACTTTGTTCAGTACATGTAGTTGAAGAGATTTCCTGTGCGTGCCAGAGTCTTACACGACAGGAGTTGATACACTGGTGGAAGACTGTGTACAGTACAAGTCGGTACAAGTCAGGATCTGTGTGTTTGTAAGTATCAATTGGGTGTCTGCTGGCTGGCTGGCTGGCTGGCTGGCTGGTTGACTGCCTGGCTGGTTGACTGCCTGGCTGGCTGGCTGGCTGGCTGGTTGACTGCCTGGCTGGCTGGCTGGCTGGCTGCCTGGCTGGTTGACTGTCTGGCTGGCTGGCTGGCTGCCTGGCTGGTTGACTGCCTGGCTGGCTGGCTGGCTGCCTGGCTGGTTGACTGCCTGGCTGGTTGACTGGCTGGCTGGCTGGCTGGCTGGCTTGCTGGCTGGTTGACTGCCTGGCTGGTTGACTGCCTGGCTGGTTGACTGCCTGGCTGGCTGTCTGGCTGGCTGGCTAACTGGCTGGCTGGCTGGCTGGCTGGCTGGTTGACTGCCTGGCTGGTTGACTGCCTGGCTGGCTGTCTGGCTGGCTGGCTAACTGGCTGGCTGGCTGGCTGCCTGGCTGGTTGACTGCCTGGCTGGTTGACTGGCTGGCTGGCTGGATGGTTGACTGTCTGGCTGGCTGGCTGGCTGTCTGGCTGGTTGACTGCCTGGCTGGTTGACTGCCTGGCTGGCTGTCTGGCTGGCTGGCTAACTGGCTGGCTGGCTGGCTGGCTGGCTGGTTGACTGCCTGGCTGGTTGACTGCCTGGCTGGCTGTCTGGCTGGCTGGCTAACTGGCTGGCTGGCTGGCTGCCTGGCTGGTTGACTGCCTGGCTGGTTGACTGGCTGGCTGCCTGGCTGGTTGCCTGTCTGGCTGGCTGGCTGGCTGCCTGGCTGGTTGACTGCCTGGCTGGTTGACTGGCTGGCTGCCTGGCTGGTTGACTGTCTGGCTGGCTGGCTGGCTGCCTGGCTGGTTGACTGCCTGGCTGGCTGGCTGGCTGCCTGGCTGGTTGACTGCCTGGCTGGTTGACTGCCTGGCTGGCTGTCTGGCTGGCTGGCTAACTGGCTGGCTGGCTGGCTGGCTGGCTGGTTGACTGCCTGGCTGGTTGACTGCCTGGCTGGCTGTCTGGCTGGCTGGCTAACTGGCTGGCTGGCTGGCTGCCTGGCTGGTTGACTGCCTGGCTGGTTGACTGGCTGGCTGGCTGGATGGTTGACTGCCTGGCTGGTTGACTGCCTGGCTGGCTGTCTGGCTGGCTGGCTAACTGGCTGGCTGGCTGGCTGGCTGGTCGCCTGGCTGGCTGACTAGGGAAACCCCAGCCTGCTAGCCCAGCGGGCCGCATACCAACTGGCCGGCCTTATTTGGGTTTGCCCTTTGAGGCGTGATCCACTTACGTCCAAGAATCTGTGGTAATTACCCCGGGAGCCGCGGCAGGAGTGGGCTGGACCAGCGAAGGGAGGGGGGGGGGGCTGGCAGGGGAAGAGGTTGGGAGGTTCACGTACATGTAGCGGGGGAGGGAGAGAAATCAGTGAAGAGCTCTTCTCTTTGGTTAACCGCAACGGCAATTGGGTGGGTGTACAGTGCATGTACACGTAGACAGTTAATACAAGGACGGTTCACTAGTGAGACGTCAACCCATCCTTCATAAGGACTGCCCTGAGGTCAGCACATGCTTCCTCTGTGGTCTCAAAGCACACCGGTTGTTTAACATACGTGTGAGTGTGTATGGGCTCTGTCCTTTTTTTCTTTCTGTTTTCAACTTTTCTTCGGGACATTTTTTGTTGGGCCACAGGTTCATAGCCGGAGAGAGTAGTGTACCGGGGGTACATGTATCGTTGCGTCAACACAAATATTATTAGTAACTAGTCAGTCAGTCGGCCTCCGGTACTGAGTGAGCGGATGATAAGACGGTCTACTCTCCTGGGGCCAAGAATGTGTCACACTGTTTGGAGTGCGTGTACATTGTGAACTGGTAGACGCAAGGCCATTGTATGCACAAGGCTGACTCTGTGTCCACTGACAATGCAAAAGCGGGGCTGCTGCCTGCACTCCTGCATGTACAAATGGAACAGCTCTTACATGGAGTCACCTAGCACCAGACTGATTTTGTGGATTGGGTTTTGGTACTGCGATTTGAATGCGAGATCGAGATCCGCTTGAGACGTTGGTTCCGGGCGGCGGTTTTTCCCACAAGCGTCGCGGCGGCCAGATGAGGGACTTGGCCGGAAGGTGATAGAGGCTTGCATTTAAGTCAGCGATGCGGCAGTGTCCGCATAAGCCGGTCGCTCTGCTGCCCCTGCCGGCGCCCTGCAAACGGGTGGTGACCGGCATCATCACCTACGGCGCCGTCTATGTGGACCAGCGGCAGACGCGGGCCGTCCACAACTGCCCGCACTGCTTTTCCCTGTGCAGTGCCGAGGCCACGCAGGGCAAGGTGTGCCACGCCATACACTATGGCTTCTGCACCGTGGTGGCGCTGCCGCCGGGCGTCTTGGCGCCGGATCAGCGCAATAACTGCAAGGAGCAGAGGAACTGGAAGGTAAAATACCGTACAATGTACATGTAGGCCAGGGTCCTGGGTCCTGACTCCACTAACCCTAACTGTTAACGGATTCCATGAAAGAGTTCTATGCTAAACGCTGCCCGTAAGCACAGAATTTTGCCGTAATGGATTCCATGAAATTGGTCCCGGGTACCGGTAGGTCCCTTCCCACAGTACTTACAAAAACTAGCGATTTGAATGACAATAAATTGTTTTCATTTTTTGGGGGGCTGTCTTCCACACAGGCCCAAGAAAATTACGAAGCAAAATATTGCGGGCCGATTGTGGCTAGCAATTGTGATGTTGTCTTTTCATGTTTTTTTTATATCATCGTGATGTTAAGTATTGTCTATTTTTAATAATTGACGTAATTTTTTTTCAATTGATTTGTTTTTATAATTGTGTATTCATCCCTATTGTAGTTATGATATTGTTTAACTTACTGTACATTTTACCGCAATTTGGCCTTTGGCTACGAGTGTAAAATCAATCAATCAATCAATCAATTATTTGTGACCCATGGATTACCAAGAGCTTCTGCATGTCCAAGCTCATTTACATACAGTACATGTACATGTATACATTACAAGTGTATGTGTACATGTTTATTGTGCAGAATTGTATCAATTGATCAAATTGATAATTTACAAAAGAAAGGTCCTTTGAGAAAGGTCCTGCTAGGATCGAAACGTCAGGACCACTAAATTTTAAGAATTGATCAAATTATCGATTGTCACTTCAGAGGTCTTCAAAATTCCTTTGAAGAAGAAATCCCTGTGTTAAATACATACATGTACATGTACAATGCACAGTGTGTATATGTACGTGTGTATGTGGATGAAATAGAAAATGTTGTTCATATTCTACTGTACACAATAGGCTATATACACAATATAGAACTTGACTGTCTGAGAATGTTCAAGTTCAAGGTCAATGTTATTTACACATGGGATCGGTTGAAAGAGCCTGGGTGCAGCTCTTCGTCTTCCAAGAATCCATTCTACCCATGTACCAGAAATTCCTTGTCAGTTACGAGTCAGTGGATTGAAACTACATGTACATTAGAAAGGGTAAAGTACATGGACAGGTGTACCGGTACGTGTAATGAACATGTCTGTATGTGTACATTGTACAGTAAAGTACATGTACATGTAATGTAATGTACATGTACATGTACATGTACATGTAATGTAATGTACATGTAATGTACGGTGTATGTTACAGAGATTAGTACTGTATGCAGTATGTGCTGCAGCTGCTGCTGTGAGCACTGATTGACTTACATGTAAAAGAACGTAATGTACATATACATGTACATGTACATCTACTCAATGAACATGTACAAGTGTACATGTACATGCACATCTAAACAATGTAAAAGTTTACATACATGTATGCACATCTATCCAATGTACACATGTACATGTACATGTACATTACTGAAGCACCAGCCCCTTCCTCTTTCATTCTTTCAAGATCTACAGTATTATAAACATACATGTACATGCCTTGTTATCTAAAACTGGTGAACCAATTCTTGGTTCTCTGTCATGGTGAGAATAGCAGGGTAATAATGTACACTTACATGTGTAGGTTTGTGGTTAGTGGTTACACCATGCAAAGTTCTCTTTTGCCAGTGTGAGTAGATGTGTGCACTATGTAGTCTCCTGAAGACAGTACTATAGCCTACTGTTCGAAATGTCGAGTTCCTCCGGTTCTTTTCAGAACCACACATACTGTACATGAACCACTTTGCATGGTGTCACTGCAAACCTACATGTACATGTATTACTCCTTCAATTCTTGGTTAATATTATGTATGCACCGAGCAACATTTACATCTCACTCTTTCTGCATACATTGTACAATGTACATTGTTGTACATGTACATTGTACTGGTACATGACATACAGTATGCACGTACATGTATTCACACGTGTACCCCCGGTACTTGTACAGTATGCTTTGTTTATATCTAAAGCCATGTTCACATTGGACAGTTTTTAATCTATCCACCAGTACATACTGCTGCTGTGATGCAGAACCAATGGGCCGAAAGTGGGTCCTGGCAACTTTCCACCCAGCCACCGTAACTCAATGGCACCCACAACGCGTGACATTTCACCTAGCCATTCGCGGCAAATAAGCATTTCGTTTGTATATATTATTTATATTTAAGAAAAATGCCCGAGTGAGAATGCGAGGTAGAATTACTGCGTGGAATGTTGCAGTAAATTACAGTGTGGCTGTGGAAGAAATTCAAGTCCAACGGGAACATGGCTTAAGAATAGAACATTCATTTGCGGTTAATAGAGTTGCCTCATCGCCATGGTAGGGCATTTGTAGGGATGTGTTTTTGGACTTTTTGGCAGCAATTCTTGATTGAACATTGAGGCCTGGTGATTGACATGTAGTTTCTTATTAAAGAAGTACATGTGCATCTGCATCCCACTCCCTTCCCTTTTGTCCTTCCCCTGTCTTGTGTGTCAGGGCTTTCCTTCCCCTGACTGTCTATGACATGTCCTTGTCACTTTGCCTTTGAGAAAGGTCCTACTAGGATTGAAATGTCAGGCCCTCTAATTTTTGAGATTTATGAAAGAAATTGTTTTACATATGTAAATGGGCCGAGAACAATGATTTTTCCTTGCATTGGGTCGGCCAAACTTGAGCATCATTAGGCCTACTGTATAACCGCCTAACCGGAGTCTCGTAATGTGCGTGCTCGTAATCAGGTAATACACAGATATTTCCCAGTACAAATGTGCACAAATTGATCGAAACTTTTAAAATAATGCCATGTTGACTTACTAGATGTTCATGTATAATTTGCACTGCATGCTCTGTGCTTTGCCCGATTACCTGTTGGAAAAACTACTTATAGCTTGGGGCGGGATTCAACTCTATTTTGTTCTAAGAATGAATGAATGAATGAATGAATGAATGATTGAATGAATGAACCTGACTGTTTCCTTGCCGGGTAGTGCGTTTACAATATTTAGGCGTGCATTGCTAAGTACTACATTGTACATGTACACTGAAAAGTGTACAGTGCCTCTATTGCTGTTGAAAACAGTGCCCCATTTGTGATCTTATAAATATTTGAGTTTTTGAAAATCATTGATCTTTGGCTACTTGTGTCACCAAGGGCATTACCTATTGTCCTTGGCCTACAATAAACCTACAGTACTGTCCATGTACAATGTACATGTACATGTAGTATGTTTATGAAATAGACCACCATCCCTGTCTATTATATGTACATTATTTATCATTGTCACCAATTACTCTTGTACAGGACATGTACACAATGTACGTACATGTATACTGTATACATCTTTGGCTGTACCGTACAGTTCACATGTATACATACTACTACTCTACAATGTAAAATAAGAGGAGTCACAGGCATTTAACCATTCACTACTGTATGACTGTATGTACATGTATCTCCAGGGATCACGCCCCCTTTTTCAGTCATACATCTGCAAACAATCAATTGTTACAAACCTTGCAACAGCAGATAAGGGATTGCACAATGTGGGTGCAGCTTTTAAACTTTCAAACAAATTTAGAAAAAAACTGACTGGGAACTTTTGAAAACTTTTGACCCAAAAATAGAATACTGGATTTTGTTTGATATACATGTACATGTACATATATTTGTTTTGCTTTTCTTTTGTAGTTCTTCCGAGATCAGCGCCAATCGCAGTCGCCCGCTCAGAAGGTGCACGTACCCCAGTTCTATTTCCCCATGGGTCGCCCAGTCCCCAGCCAGGAGAATGAGGCCATCATTCAGCAGATCGTGCAGCTTTTCACCTCCTTGCCGGACGAGAGGGCCCACAAACACCAGATGGACAAAGTGGCACAGGTACGGTATACCCCCGTGCCCTTTGTACTCATGGGCCATTCACTATAACATACAGAGATTCTGTACATTGGGCTACACTGTCTCCGCAAACCTTCCACATTGTGAACCCACCATGCAAACCTTCACATCCCATCTGGAGTTACCGGCTCTTCTCAGAGCCACACTCACTCACATTAAGAGATTCTGCACATGGTGTCACTGCAAACCTCTTACATTGTGAACCCACCATGCAAACCTTCACATCTCATCTGGAGTTACTGGCTCTTCTCAGAGCCACACTCACTCACATGACGAGATTCTGCACATGGTGTCACTGCAAACCTCTTACATTGTGAACCCACCATGCAAACCTTCACATCTCATCTGGAGTTACAGGCTCTTCTCAGAGCCACACTCACTCACATGAAGAGATTCTGCACATGGTGTCACTGCAAACCTCTTACATTGTGAACCCCACATGCAAACATTCACATCTCATCTGGAGTTACTGGCTCTTCTCAGAGCCACACTCACTCACATGAAGAGATTCTGCACATGGTGTCACTGCAAACCTCTTACATTGTGAACCCACCATGCAAACCTTCACATCTCATCTGGAGTTACAGGCTCTTCTCAGAGCCACACTCACTCACATGAAGAGATTCTGCACATGGTGTCACTGCAAACCTCTTACATTGTGAACCCCACATGCAAACATTCACATCTCATCTGGAGTTACTGGCTCTTCTCACAGCCACACTCACTCACATAAAGAGATTCTGCACATGGTGTCACTGCAAACCTCTTACATTGTGAACCCCACATGCAAACCTTCACATCTCATCTGGAGTTACAGGCTCTTCTCAGAGCCACACCCACTCACATGAAGAGATTCTGCACATGGTGTCACTGCAAACCTTCCACATTGTGAACCCACCGTGCAAACATTCACATCCCATCTGGAGTTACAGGCTCTTCTCAGAGCCCCACTCAGTGACGTCACAATGTCTCTGCAAACCTTCCACATTGTGAACCTGTACCATGCAAACCTTCACATCCCATCTGGAAAACGGAAAATACAGGCTCTTCTCAGAGCCACACTCTATGGCACAGCCAACTAGGCTTGGGCGGTTCTCGCGGTTCCAAGTGGAACCGCGGTTCCAAAATGGGAACCGGAACCGTGGTTCCGCTTTTTTTTTTAACCGGGTACCCGCTTTGGATGGTTCCCGCTTCAGAGGAACCGGTTCCAAACTCTGTGGCCAGCGCGGCCCAGCGCACATTTAGCAAACACGCAGTCACGCAATGGCCTGGCCCCAACCATGGATAACTTATGCAATGTTGGTTTGTACATGCACAGTGCAATGGGTGCATGACACATGTACACACGTACGAGCCAACCTTTCTCACTGTGCACCATGCAAACCTTCAGCCGGTCAGATCTCACCGGGAGTTGCCGGCTCTTCTCAGAGCCACACTCACTCACATGCGCGCCGAGATCCTGCACACGGTGTCGCCACACTTTGATTTTTCCACCCTGCAAACCTTCCCCAAGCAAACTGCAAAATACAACACCCTGGTCACAAACAAAAACAGTGGTGAGATAATGACAAATACCAAAAGTGGACAGGCAGCACCCAAATATTTTGGGTTGTTGGTGGCCGTGCTCACAATCTGCTGGGCCAATCGGTCGGACTATGCCTGGCATTTTGATAACGTACGGTCTTGACTCCTAAAATAAGCATCGGCGAGCTGGACTGGCCCTTTGCCCGCACCATCTGGGCATCAAATGAAAGAGGAGGGCCACAGGCTTAGCCACGCCGGACGGCCTTAAAGGAAATGATGCACGAGTCAATGGGAAACGGCTGCAGTCGCTAGCTACCGTAGTAGCTGCTTATACAGTGCATGTGCGTGTAGGTTTGTGTATGTTTTTAAGTCACAGCCGATGAAATCAAACAAGGGCCAACAATATGTACACTGTACATGTGCATGTATTGTACGAACTTGTACATTGTACATGTATGCAACTGTAAGCCTGTACTAATTGGCCGCAGCTGCTACATGTACAGTAACTAGTGGCTGCATGTACAAATGAGTCTTTCCTTTACTCCTCTCTCTCCCTTCCTCTCTCTCTTTCATCCCTACTCTCTCCCTCCTCTCTCTTTCTGTCTTTTCGTCCCTCTCTCTTTCTCTTTCTCTTTCTCTCCCCTATCTTCTTCCTCCTCTGTCTCTCCCTTCCTCTTCCTCCCTCCCTTCTGAGCTCTCTCTTTCTCCCCCTCTCCCTACTCTATCCCTCATCTCCCTCCCTCCCTCTCTCACCCCTTTCTCCATCCTCTCTCTCTCCCTCTCTCTCTCTCTCTCTTCCTCCTTCCCCCCTCTCTCTCCCCTCTCTCTCCCTCCCTCGCTCTCCCTCTCTCTATCTCTCTGTCCGTCTTCCTCCCTCCCTCTCTCTCCCCTTTCTCCATCCTGTCTCTCTCCCTCTCTCTCTTCCTCCTTCTCCCCTTCTCTCTCCCCCTCTCTCTCCCCTCCCTCTGTCTCCCTCCCTCTCTCTCCCTCCCTCCCCCTCTAACCTCTCTCTCCCTCCCTTCCAAGCTTTCTTTTTCCCCCCTCTCCCTTCTCTTTCCCTCCTCTCTCTCCCTCTTCTCTCTCTCATCTCTCTCTCATCTCTCTCTCTCCCCCCTCTCTCCATCCCTCTCTCTCTCCCTCCCTCCTACACATGTATCTCCCCCTCCTATCCCCCCTATCTGTCCCTCTCTCTCCCTCCCTGTGTCCCTCTGCCCCTTCTCTCTTTCTCCCCCTCCCCCTCTCTCCCTATCTCACTCTCCCTCCCTCTCTTTCTCCCATCTCTCCCCCTCTCTCCCTCCCTCTCTCCCTCCCTCTCTCTCTCTCTCCCTCTCTCCCCCCTCACTCTCCTCCCTCTCTCCCTCCCTCTCTCTCTCTCCCTCTCTCCCCCCTCACTCTCCTCTCTATCTCCCTCCCTCTTTCTCTCTCTCCCCCTCTCTCCCTCTCCCTCCCTCTCTCCCTCCCTCTCTCCTTCCCTCTCTCTCTCTCCCATCTCCCCCCTCACTCTCCTCCCTCTCTCCCTCCCTCTCTCCCTTTCCCCCTCTCGCCCCATTCTCTCTCGGCATGTGCTGTTCAGATGACAGACTGGGACACTCTCAAAACCTTCAGCATCCATCCAAAGATAGTGGCCGTTGGTCTGAGCAGTCCTCCCCAGTCTCTCCAAGAGCCAATCAGTCCAAGTCCCCAGACTAGAAAACCATCTGGAAATGACTGAGAAAAAGATCGGGGGATGGGGAATCAATTGACTCTGGGAATCACAAATCCAAATGGCGGATCAATCCCAATGAGTGGCAGTTTGGTGTGATTTTGATTATGATTATTTTCTCATTCATCATTATACATCTCATTGTACATGTGGCCGGTCTATGTACTGGTACATGAACAGTATCTTTAGACTGCATTAATGCTGACAATCTTCTGACATACTGTACATGTACCGGTACATGTACATGTAGGATTAGTAACATGTACGTGTACATGTAGGATTGTTACTGTACTGTACATGTACTACATGTACATGTACATGTAGGATTGTTACTACTGTACTACATGTACACACACAATGTACATGTACATGTACATGTAGGATTGTTACTACTGTACTACATGTACATGTACATGTACGTGTAGGATTGTTACTACTGTACTACATGTATGTACAGTGTGTGTACGTGTAGGATTGTTACTACTGTACTACATGTACTGTACATGTACATGTACATGTAGGATTGTTACTACTGTACTACATGTACGTGTACATGTAGGATTGTTACTACTAGTAACATGTACATGTACATGTACATGTAGGATTGTTACTACTGTACTACATGTACACACTGTACGTGTACATGTACATATGTACACACACAACACACTGTACATGTAGGATTATTACTAAGTACTGTATATGTACACATGCACAATTGTACATGTAGTTCAATTGGATGGGGGGGGCCTTTCTCATGTGGGATCCACATTGTGTAATAGATTAATTACCAAATCAAATCAAACTTTAGAATTAAAATATAACATGAAACATGCGTTTAAAGTCATTCTAATTATTATGCAGTGAATGGTTGGTTTGCATAATGTGTGGATGTACTGTACATGTACACAATGTACATGTAGCCGTTTGTTTTGAACATGTACACGTTGGTTTGCTCATTCATTTAATTAATTTGATCAAGAATTATGAGGGCCTGACATTTCGATTGGGCTCAGTCTTGGGCATTGAGACTTGGTCTTGGGCTTCCGCGACGAGATCCCAATCTCAGTCTTTATTGTGTGAGGGGTTTCTGAAAATGACGCTGACAGTACAGCCTTTGAGAAAGGTCCTGCTAGGATCGAAACGTCAGGCCCACTAAATTTTGAGATTTGCGATTTTGAGATTTGCATTTTGGTAATTTTAGTCAGTAAGCAGTTTGCAACATTTTTGTATATCACTGAAAGTACAGTGCCGTAAATTTGGATTCTTTGCTATGTACTGTACATACTGTTACTGACCCTTTTCCCGGGCCCAATCTTCAACCTCATTCCCATGACTTCTAACCCCCTCCCCAGGCCTGCAAGTGTCCCCAGCACTGGAAGATGCCCCTGTTTGCAGCAGCCGACGGGAACAAGGACGGCTACGTCACCTTGGACATGTTTCTGACAATGTGGAGGAGGTAATCCAATGGGGGAGCCAGATAGTGCACACTCACTCAAACTCACTCATCTCCGTAGTCTCACCGTGGAGGAATATCTCCTTATTCCTCCATGGTCTCACCGACCGTTGGTTGGTGCACTGATGCACGAACCTCCCCCACTCTCCACTAACCTTGGTCTTCCCTATCAGGTCGTATGTGTGGGGTGTTGGTCCATTCCCTTGCATCATCAAGCCACTGTCTCCCGGGGCAACCTCTTGTATTTTGACCCTTTGTTAACCCTAGTCTCCTGACGACGGGCAGAGAACACACTAGCCGACCGACGGTGGTAACTTTGACTGATGTTTCACTTTTGATTTATTTCATAGACAAATAGAGGAAAGTGACCCCCCCCCCCCCCCCAAAAAAAAACAAAACATTTTTGGTTCTTTGGAAATTTGCTCTGATGGCTTATCTTGTATTTGTTTTTTTTGGTTTATTTGGGGGGAGTTGAGGGCAAGACCTGTGTTCTTGTATGTCATTCTTTTTATTTGAATTTGTCTTTTTTTCTCTCTCTTCTTTCTGTTTTAGGTTAATCGGGGATTGCCATGACGATGCAGCCAGGTTTTTCCAGTTACTTGCCAAGCCGGGTACCAGCTACCTGGTTCCCGAAGACTTCTATGTGTTTGTGCAGGTATGCACCCCGACCCCCACTCCCAACACTAACCCCTGACCCCGACCTCGACCCTGACTCCCATCCCGACTCCAACTCCAACCTCGACCTCAAACCCAAAACCAAACCCCGGTATTTGCCCATTAAAGTAGGCATCCCTTTCGTCATTTCTGACGGCGGTGTACACACAGTAGCAGCCTTTGGCACTTCTTGGTGTGGCTTTGGAGGCCCACCCTTGAGAGGGCAGTCTCTGCTGTGGCGTTCGCAGACGAAGGAGGAGGGGGCTAGGGAGGTTGGGTCCCGCTTCTGGGACAGCGTGTCTGCCCTGGCGTCATCCTTGGCGGCTTCCACGCCCGTCTGCACCGCCCTGCTCGATTCCACGTTTACCCATCAACAGCTGTTACATCGCCGGGGATCTTACCCTGATCTTTAGTCAGACTTACACACACACACACAACAACAACTACATGTACACGTGTGCAGTAGTCATATGCCTGGCTACAGGAGAGCAGGGATCACACACAGTGGGTGCAGCTTCTGGAAACTTTATTTCCCCCAAAAAAACAATGGAAAGGAAAATTTGAGTAGGAAACAGTGTGTATTATATCAATGTTTTGATGCTCTCTTATAAAAGAGTTAGCAATAATTACAGCAAACAAACAAAGGAAGCACCGACTGGGAACTTTTGAACAAATTTGAACAAAATTGAAGTTAATACAAAAACTGTTCCAAATTGCTCACTGATTTAAAAGACCTGCAATACATGAATCTCAAAAGTTAGAGGGCCTGATGTTTCGATCCTAGCAGGACCTTTCTCAAAGGCAAACAGAAAGGTCCTCCTAGGAATGAAACGTCAGGCCCTCTAACTTTTGAGAAATTGAAAAATTGGCAAAGAAAACTTTGACTGGACCAGGACATGGACCCAAGACCTCTGGATTAACGTACATTGAACCAGTGCTCTTCCATCTGAGCTATCCAGCCCTTGGACGGTGGCCTTCCCAAATAGTCAACTAGTCTTTGCCAAGGTGGGGGGCGCAAGTCAGAAGCAATTCAACCATTAACTGCCGTATATCTCCAGGGAACACAACCTCGCTTTCATTCAAATGCAGACACCTAATTCTTGTAATCCAGAGGTCTCGGGTTCAAGATACGTTGGTAGCTATGCATGTGTGATAAACTAGTAACCCTGTTCTTTTATTTGATGCCAATCGGCAGAATTTCAAAAGTGAAATGCTTTTGCCTAGTAGTAGCAACTGAGATCATCAAAGTACAATGTGTATAAATGAGACTTAAGGCTTTCTCCTGATGACGGCCAGAGCATACTGGTCGAAACTTCGAGTTACCCTCAGGTTTCTTTTCAGAACCATACCTCTTCCTTTAAGAGACCTGATACATGGTGTTCACCGCAAACCTTCCTATATACAATGTGTATGTTTTGGTCATATATTGTTTTTCCTTGACCAAAATGCAAATCTAAAAAAAAAACAGGAAGAAATTGTGTGCCTGATTTTTCGATCCTAGTTGTGGTGACACCATGTAGCACTTTTCTTTCAGGAAGGAGTGTGGCTCTGAGAAGAGCCGGTAACTCATGCTTTGGGCAGTGTGTACATGTACCGGTACTCTGCCCATTGTCAGCAGACACTGACTACAGGCAATGGGTAGAGTACACACTGCCTGAAATGTTGAGTTACCGGCTCTTTTCAGAGCCACACTCCTGCTCGAAAGAGAAGTGCTACATGCTGTCACCGCAAACCTTCCACTTAGAGGCCGAAATACCAAAGAGAAAAGATCAAAGAGGGGGAATGAACACAATGGAAGAATGATTGACACAGATAGGGAGTGTCACAATACCATTTTATGTGGGGGGGGGGTCCTATTTTGGTATGGTGTCCCCTTTTGGACACCTATCCTGACTTTTCTTTAAAAAAAATTAAAAAATCTGTTTTTTCATTTTGTTTTCACAGGAGGTAGTGGAGACACACCCAGGCTTAACCTTTCTCCTTGATGCGCCTGAATTCCATTCCAGATATGTACATACTGTGAGTAGTGTTGCCACGGCAACGGATGATTATTACCCATGAGAGAGCCTGCCTGATCCCATCCCAACGATCTGTGCACGGGAGCTTTTAAGAAACAAAGCTTTTGAGATAAAGAAAATAATTTTTGTTTTAGGGAAAATGTGGCATGGCGGCTTTGACCCTGTGTAGAGATGGGCAACGTATTAAATCATTGATACCCATATGTGACCCGGCACAGCATAATGAGGAAGAACATACGTATGTACTATGTACGTACTGTACATGTACAGTATGTGTAAGCGTTGGAATTGGATGTTGGCATCAGCTAGTCTACATGTATGCCGAGCATATGTATGCTACAGTCTTTTAGTTAGCTCTTAAAGATGGTTGTACATTTATTAGGGTATGCGTCTGAAAAGATAGCCATATGATATTATACAGTGCTGCTGCCAAGTACTGGTTTGGAAGTTGACTGGCTTACGACTGTGGTGCAGTGTTCACGCACACTTTGACCTCAATCTGTCCATTTGAGTTGATTCCATTGACAACATATTCGGGCCCCTGTGCGACACCGTCCACAAAGATCTGAACTATGACCTGGGCGTGGCCTGGGGAGTGGTCAGCAGGGGTGGGCCGGGCCGCCGTGGGTGACGGCTGAAGGGCGATGGTCGGCGGGCGTGGCTGGTCGGCCGTCGCCGAGGAGTGCGGTCGCTGGGTCGACACCTGGGTGGGATCCAGGGCGGGGAGTGACGCTTCCGGGCGTGGCTGGCTGGGGTCGGGCGGGTCTGCGAATTGGCTCGGGTGCGGTGGCGCGGGCGTGGCAGACCGGGCGGGGTCGGAGGCCGGGTGTGGCAGGGCGTGGTCCTGAGCCTGGGCGGAGCTCGCCGGTCCCACCGCGCCCTGATTTTGGGGAGTCGTCGGCCTCTGGTCGTCGGCGAGTGGCTGATTGGCCTCCGATGTTCCGGCCGGGCCAAGATCCGTCGCTGTCGTAGTTGGCGGGGCCGGCTCAGCGGTCGTCGCCCTCTGTGATGAGGTCGGACTGTCCTCTGTCTCCTCGGTAGTCTGCAGATACTCGTCGATGCTCTGGCTGTCCTCCGCCGGTGGCGTCGCGTAGGCCGTGCTGGCGTTCTCCACGCGGGAGGAGCTGACGGGAGGAGAGCCTCCACCGGAGTCGGTCGGGTTGGCCGTCCCGGCCGTTGCCCGCGTCACGGTGACGGTCCCCGGTCCCGTTGCGCTCCCGGTCGCAGCAGGGCGGGGGTCCGTCTGTCCGGCCGCGGCTGCCGGTCGTGTCGTTGCACCGGTGGGTCGCGGCGCCGATGGCGTGCCGTCTTCCGGCCCGTCGGCGCCAAGGCGATGCGGGGATGAGGAGGCAGAGGAGGAAAGGCTGGCGGTGACCGACGGAGCTGCTACTCCATCTGCTACTCCATCTGCGGCCCCATCAGAGGGGCCTTCGGGATCGAGGGTCGTCGCCCCAGCGGCTCTCTCCGCCGTCGGGCTCGCCGCCACCACTCCCTGACTCCCCGGCGTCTGCTGCCCTCTTTGGTCGGTCGCTGCCAGGCCGGCTGCCTCTGGGAGGGGCGTGGCCAGGGACAGGGGGCACAGCAGAGCTAGGAGCAATGTGGTCGCCTTGTACGCCATCTACACTAACCAGAAATGAACATTTAATGTAGGATTTTTACATTGTATGTCATAGTACAGTATCATATACAGCATTGGTCGAGGTCAAAGATTAGCATCCATACGTTGTCTGATCCAACATATGCATGAAATAGCACACCTGTGAAAATTTCAGCTCAATCCGCCAACCGAGTCTCGAGAAAATAGTGAAAAGCTGCTTTATTTGTTTCGCGAAAATGTTTAGATCTAGGGGTGAGACGTAAGTCATTTCTTTACTCTTTTCTCCAAAAACACAGCATTTTAGGCAGAAGCATTTCAGTGCGAGGTTTCTACTATAACCATTTTCAAACTGTATAAGTTTTATGAAAAATTGGTGAACATTTCTGTTTTTCGATCTTGCCAATGTTGTGCAGGGGCTTGAAGGAGGAATATAATGATTATAATGATACATGATATTTATATTGTGCCAAATCTAATTTACAACAAATGCTCAATGGTGCACTATGCAATACAGTCTTCACTCACTGGACAGATATTCAAATCCACCACATGACCTCAGAGCCATCTCAGTGGTCAAGTGGTTAAGATGTCTGCACTGGCTGTGATTCCTGACCGAGCTGCCTGTATTTTTGTCAGGGCAACCCTTGTTGAAGTACCATTCTCCTTGACACAAAAATCATATTGCATCTGTATGGTCCATTGATTTACTGTATGACAAATGAATGACAAAATGAATATACTGTATGATGTACATGTACTGTTACATGTTCATGTACATGCACCGTATTTTCAAACAGTGCATTCAGATAAGACTGTATTTTTGTCAGGGCAACCCTTGTTGAAGTACCATTCTCCTTGACACAAAAATCATATTGCATCTGTATGGTCCATTCATTTACTGTATGACAAATGAATGACAAAATGAATATACTGTATGATGTACTGTTACATGTACATGTACATGCACCGTATTTTCAAACGAAAACAGTGCATTCAGATAAGACTTGAGGCTTTGCGTGGTGGGTGAAACAATATAGCAGGGTGACACCATGTGATAATGTACTTCTTCACAACCTACTGTAGTTTAAGGCATTCTTCTGATGACGGCCTGAGCATACTGGCCTAGAACGTCGAGTTACCACTCTGGTTCTTTTCAGAACCATACCTCTTTTCTAAAGAGACCTTACATATACATGTAGTGACACCTCAAACCAGTTGATTGTTCCTAATTTAGACAATTTTTGAAAAAAGTGATGGAAATTGGTCTGGGCCAATCTCATAGAGCCGCTTAAGCACCAGAATTTGTTTAAGCATGAAAAATAATCCTCAAAAGAATCAGGTTGAAAGCCAAAGTCCCACTTGTATTTCACGTGAAGCAACCAATAGTAGAATATGAGTCAAGTACAACATGCAACAAGTGAAATACGGTTGGCAATCTCGTTTTAACCAGGGGAGAAATATCTTAGCAGATTTTCACGCTTAAGCAGCTCTATGAAATTGGCCCCTTGATAGGGACTGAATGCCAAGAACTCTGGCTTAATGTACTGTACATGCACTTGAGATTCTAAAGAATCTATTTTCTAAGTGAAGGAAAGGACCTCAGCCTATTGTAGACCACTCTGTCCATCCAGTTATCCAGCCCTTAGCCATGTTAGCTGGCGACCTTCCCAAATGGTCAACTACTGTACATGTATCTTTGGCTGGGTGGGGGCACCAGTCAACCATTTACAGCCTGCTTACATGTATCGCCAATGCAATCAATCTTTTTTTTCTCTTTTTTTGGGGTAAATCAGTTTAAGGATCGCTCAAAGTGGATGCGTTTTTTTTCTCGCAGTTATAGTTATTTTCTTCATTTGTTTGACTTCAAATTGAAAAAAAAAAGCTGCATCCACTTGATGTGGTCCCCAAACTGCTGTAGCCAGGTTTACAACAATTGGTTGTTTTCCATCTGAATAAAAAACTAGGGCATGATCCCTGGAGATATAGTACAGCAGTTAATGGTTAAATGCTTATAAGACTGGTGTCTCCACCCTGGCCAAGACTAGATGACTATTTGGGAAGGTCGCAATCTAAGAGTTGGATAGCTTAGATGGTACAACGGCTGGTACGCAAAACCAGAGGTCTCGGTTTCAAGTCCCAGTCCAGTCAAAGTTTTCAAAATCTTAAAATTTAGTGGGCCCGACGTTTCGATCCTAGCAGGACCTTTCTTGAGAATTTTTAAGATGTGCATTTTGGTAATCTTAGTCAGTAAGCAACATTTTTGTAGATCACTTTCAGTTTTCAAAATGGCGGAAATTTTCTCTAGGGACTTGTTTCTCGCCATTTTCATTGATCAATTTACTTACCTTTCACTGAGTAGAGACAAAGTTGGGACAAGTCTCTAGAGCAAAGATTATCCAGATATGTTTCTCTCTCCTGTTTGCTGGATCAGTTACGAAGAAGCTTTCCTCGGTGCTCTTGAGAAGGAGAGAGAGTGAGAGTGCGAGAGATCTCAGAAACCTCTGTCTTAAAACTTGGGCAGCCACTTTGAAAACCTCCTGAGTTCCTGTCGGCCGCTCGACCAATCAGATTGCTTCAAAGCCATCCCCCTTCTGAGCCGCGCCGCCCAATCAGGCGTGGTTTCTACTTTCTGGTGATTGGCAGATGATAAGCCACGCCCCTTGGTGGACCCATCGACCAATCAGCTCTCTCTGTTGGTTACTGGGCACAGGCCGCCGCCCCCTGGCAACATTTCAACCAATGGGGACCCAGCTTGCTTTAAAGCCACGGTAGCCATTCCCTCTGAGCCGCACTGTCCAATCAGGTACAGCTCCTAGTGATTGGCAGATGATAAGCCACGCCCCTCAGTGGACCCATTGTCCAATCAGCTCTCTCCATTGGTTACCGGGCACATGCCGCCGCCCCCTGGCAACATTTCAACCAATGGGATGCCGGCTCACCCCGAATCAACCCAAACAAGCCTTTTCTGTTTTGCTATTTTGTAGAGAGACTCTAATGCTCGTGGATTAGCCGGCTTGGCTGGCGTGCTTTTTCTGGCCTGAGAAGTTTCCTGTCTTGTTGTGAAGTTTTCTTCTCGGAACATTTTCCCCTCAGGCCGTGGCTTAGCTGCCTGAGTCCTGGCATGTCACCAACGCCCTTCTGAAGGGAGTGTGCAGTCTAGGCCACCTCCGAATGACATTGATCAAACTGTGCACAATTTCTTGAGTTTGACTGGCTTTGACTACAATACGTACAAGTAATATACAGTACTGCCATGACTGCTAGTGCTAGAGATACATTATATGCTCATGGTATAGGCAGGTTCAAAACGTGAGGCCCTCTATAGTTTGTTATTGGCATTGTTTCTATTACATGTTGTTCATGTGGCAAGTTACTGCCACACAATGAAAGTATAGGTGTTACTAGTGCCAGTAAAACTCTTGAGGGCGCACTTTTATGAATCACCTGTCCCAGCAGGACCATTTCTCAGGGTTAACCTGAAATGAAATCATGGGTTTTTTTTGTGAGGAGAGGCTGGAAATTTTGTCAGAACCCCCCCCCCCAAAAAAAAGAACTCCTCTAACCTACAGTAGCTAAACAAAAAGTTGTGTTTTTGGGGGGTTATAGGGTAGTGTGAAATACTGGTAGTTTCCCTGTGTAAGGAGCTGCCGAAATGAGCTTGTATGGGATTTAGCCAACCTTCCTGGGCTAAAGGACCCTCCCTTCTATTGATCCTGTCGGAGAGGTGCGGCAATCCTGTGATGGATTTCAGGCGATCAAGATACCAAGCAGGTGTTGGTGGGGTGAAGGGGGGGGTCAAGGGGCAGAGGGCGCAGACGGGTCACGGCCGACGCAATCAAGTCCCAATCCCCTCCTTTCAAATTGACTTCCCAACCTTCCTCTCCCCCCCCCCCCAAAAAAAACGAAAGCCAGCTTTACAAAAATAAAAGATTTGTTATTGTCGTGAGATTTCTGAACAAACCTGTTTTTGTCTTTTTTTTTTTTTTATAAATGGCAAAGAAAAGGCCCCCCAAAAGTAAGCGGGCGGTGATGAGAAACATTTCGTTTGACTTCGCCTGATGGATTACATGCAGAGCTTTAGTCTAAAATTCTTTAACCTTCACAAATCCTGGTTGAAATCCCGGGCCAGTCCAGGTTTCATTGCCATTGTTCGAAAAGTTCCCAGTCAGTTTTTCATTGACTTGTTGTAATGATTGTGTCACTGTCATTATGATATTGATCATACGTCGGGTTCCAAAGGATGGGAGCGATTCTTTGACCTTCACATAATGGTGCACCCTACCTTTAAGGACATTGGAGTCTCAATGGGTTGTTGGTTTGGCCGACCCTGCGGGTTAGCTAGGAGGGGATATATATATATATGGGTCTTTGGCGTTCAATCACCCTTGTTGCCTGCAGTCGTTTGTCATCGTTCGGGCGTCTGGTCTGGTTCGCTTGGCTTTGGTGTCGGGGCTACTGGGGTTGGGTGAGCAGGGTTAACAGTTGATAATGCTGTACGTGTCAATGCAGCTCCTGTCCATGTGTGCAGTGGGTGGGACTCCAATCTTCATGTACATGTATTGGCAGCAGTATTGTGGGGTTTTTAGCTTTTTTTTTTTTTTTTTTTTTTTTTGGGGGGGGGAGGCAAGCTGCAATGCTAAGCGAGCCTGTACATGCATGGGACTATTTCTGATAAGATTTGGAAGGTGTGCATGGTGCACAGTTGCCAACCATTCCCATTTTAGAGGAATCATTCCTATTTTTTTTTTTTGGGGGGGGTATCACTTTTTACAAGCTCTTGACAACAGATTCCAATTTTTGGCTTGGAAATACACGTGTATCCCTATATTGTTTGCTCTGTAATTCCTCTTTTTTAGCAGAAGTATTTCTAAGTTCCTTTAACCCTAACCGGCATTAACCACATATGGTTTTTCCTGTGGGAGGATAAGGGCCATGCACCAGGACATTCCACAGCGTTTTTTTTTGTGGTGTCCTGTGGTATGTGAGCCTACACCCCTGTGGGCACTGTGGTAAATTGTGGTATACAGTGTGTGTCCTGTGGGGGAGGTGCAAAGCGTTAGGGTTAGGATAATGTCGGCAGCTATGCACGGTGGAAGCACAAAACAAAATGTTTGCGATGACACCAAGCCCTGTCTTTCCAGGGGGAGATGCGGGTCGGGGGAGAGCCGGTTGCTCCGTCAGACGAGACTTGATAAGGGAGGAAGCACATTGTGGAGAGCTTTTGTTGTGACACCACGCAGGTCATCTTCTGGATGCAGCTGCGTGGCTCTTGAAAAGAGCCAGTCACTCAACGTTTCGGCCAGTAGGTGCGTTCTCCACTAGAATGAAACAGCGCGATTCCCTTTTCGATTTTTGAATCGCGATTCAAAAATTGATTTTTATTTCGTGTGCGGGCGCGAGAAGCTCACTGATAAGCGCGATCCAAATCGCAGTTCTGCTTGCGATTTTTCTTTTTTTGGATTATTTGGGTGTGGACGCTATCGAAAAGAGAAAATCAAAAAGTTACATCCTACAACTACGCATGCGCATAGATCTCTTAGTCACATTTCACACATGTGCAGTTCCGACTGAGTCTGATCGGTTTTTGAATCGCGATTCACTTTTAGAATTTTTGTTGCCGTGTGTGGATGCACGCAAAACGATTTTTTTGTTTCCAATCGCGATCCACTTTTTCATTTTTTTTTCTCTAGTGGGAACGCACCTAGTGTGTAATGTGCATAGAACACACTGGCTGGAATGCTGACTTGCCGGTTTTCTTCAGAGCCAGCCACGTTCCATCTTAAAAAAATAGCGACTTCCATAATGGCACCACAAGCTTTCCACTGCCTATCTTCAAAACGTAGTCGAAGTAATCCACTTTCCCCTAGTCTGCTGTCTTTGTCACAGACGGCTTGGCATCTTGTCTCCGTCCCTTCCTTGAGGTTTTCTTCCAAGTTCCAATTTCCAGACCCTTGTTGTTTCAATTGCCAGTTTTGGGGGTTTGTTTTGTTTCTTTCTTTTCTCGTCTGCAGGTGATAGCTAGAATATTTTACTCTGTCAACAGAATGTGGAACGGTAGAATTACCTTGCCAGAACTCAGGAAAAGTAATTTGTTGTCGGTGAGTTTTTTTTGTTCAATTTTTTTTTTTTTAGTTTTGAAACACGGAAGAAACGGGGGAAAAACAGAGTGAAAAAAATGACCGATTGTGGATTCGTACTCAAAACTTCTGGTGAATGTGATCTACCCCTCACTCAAGCGGGTGTCAGTCAACTCGGTCCGTGACCAACTACGGACCGAGTGACCAACTCGGTCCCTATGGGAAAATGCAGCAAAATGATCAGGAGGTTAGGATTGGGGTTAGGGTTAGAGTTACTTTGATTTTCCCATAGGGACCGAGTTGGTCACTCGGTCCGTAGTTGGTCACGGACCGAGTTGGTTAGGGACCGAGTGGTTAGGGACCGAGTTGGTCACGGACCGAGTTGGTTACGGACCGAATTGGTTAGGGAC
>OX465116.1:1719055-1755111 GCA_949987565.1 Luidia sarsii
CCGTAGACTGCCAGCCAAGGCTGACAAATAGAACTGGGAATGGGGGAGGGGTGACTAGTCTGAAGCAAGGCATTAGCCCCTATCCCTATTGGTGGTAGACTGCCAGCCAAGGCTGACAAATACATGTAGAACTGGGATGTGTGACTAGTCTGAAGCAAGCACTAAGCCTCCATCTCTATTGGTGGTAGACTGCCAGCCAAGGCTGACAAATAGAACTGGGATGTGTGACTAGTCTGAAGCAAGGCATGAGCCTCCATCCATATTGGTGGTAGACTGCCAGCCAAGGCTGATAGATAGAGCTGGGATGGGTTGACTAGACTAAAGCAAGGCATTAGCCTCCATCCATATTGGTGGTAGACTGCCAGCCAAGGCTGATAGATAGAGCTGGGATGGGTTGACTAGACTGAAGCAAGGCATAAACCTCCATCCCTATTGGTGGTAGACTGCCCGCCAAGGCTGATGAATCGATCTCTATCAAGAATATTAGTCATGCAATTATGGTTCTTCATTGGCACCCACAGTCCTGAGTCGGCGAGGGAAGACCGGATGAGCTACTCTGAGTTTGTCGCTTTCCTCATCTCTGAAGAAGACAAGAAAACGCCTATGAGGTCAGTTTGAATTCAGGGCTTTTTTCTTCCATTCGTACATGTACGTGTACCGTATTTCAACTTCGCAGACAGAGAGATGGTGTTGACAGTGCTGACATGATGGTGTCACCTGCTGACATGATGGTGTCACTTGCTGACATGATGGTGTCACCTGCTGATATGATGATGTCACTTGCTGACATGATGGTGTCACCTGCTGACATGATGGTGTCACTTGCTGACATGATGGTGTCACCTGCTGATATGATGATGTCACTTGCTGACATGATGGTGTCACCTGCTGACATGATGGTGTCACTTGCTGACATGATGGTGTCACCTGCTGACATGATGGTGTCACCTGCTGGCATGATGGTGTCACTTGCTGACACGATGGTGTCACTTGCTGACATGATGGTGTCACTTGCTGACATGATGGTGTCACTTGCTGACATGATGGTGTCACCTGCTGACATGATGGTGTCACTTGCTGACATGATGGTGTCACCTGCTGACATGATGGTGTCACTTGCTGACATGATGGTGTCACTTGCTGACATGATGGTGTCACCTGCTGACATGATGGTGTCACCTGCTGACCTGTTGTTGTCACTTGCTGACATGATGGTGTCACTTGCTGACATGATGGTGTCACTTGCTGACATGATGGTGTCACTTGCTGACATGATGGTGTCACCTGCTGACCTGTTGTTGTCACTTGCTGACATGATGGTGTCACTTGCTGACATGATGGTGTCACTTGCTGACATGATGGTGTCACTTGCTGACATGATGGTGTCACCTGCTGACATGATGGTGTCACTTGCTGACATGATGGTGTCACCTGCTGACATGATGGTGTCACCTGCTGGCATGATGGTGTCACTTGCTGACACGATGGTGTCACTTGCTGACATGATGGTGTCACTTGCTGACATGATGGTGTCACTTGCTGACATGATGGTGTCACTTGCTGACATGATGGTGTCACCTGCTGACATGATGGTGTCACCTGCTGACCTGTTGTTGTCACTTGCTGACATGATGGTGTCACTTGCTGACATGATGGTGTCACTTGCTGACATGATGGTGTCACTTGCTGACATGATGGTGTCACCTGCTGACATGATGGTGTCACCTGCTGACCTGTTGTTGTCACTTGCTGACATGATGGTGTCACTTGCTGACATGATGGTGTCACTTGCTGACATGATGGTGTCACTTGCTGACATGATGGTGGCACCTGCTGACATGATGGTGGCACCTGCTGACATGATGGTGTCACTTGCTGACATGATGGTGTCACTTGCTACACGATGGTGTCACTTGCTGACACGATGGTGTCACTTGCTGACATGATGGCGTCACTTGCTGACACGATGGTGTCACCTGCTGACATGATGGTGTCACTTGCTGACATGATGGTGTCACTTGATGACATGATGGTGTCACTTGCTGGCATGATGGTGTCACTTGCTGGCATGATGGTGTCACCTGCTGACATGATGGTGTCACTTGCTGACGTAATGGTGTCACTTGCTGACATAATGGTGTCACTTGCTGGCATGATGGTGTCACCTGCTGACATGATGGTGTCACTTGCTGACATGATGGTGTCACTTGCTGACACGATGGTGTCACTTGCTGACACGATGGTGTCACTTGCTGACATGATGGTGTTTTTTATTTGTCTGGCCACAGCATCGAGTACTGGTTCCGCTGCCTGGACATGGACGGGGACGGATTCCTGTCCATGTACGAGCTGGAGTACTTCTACGAGGAGCAGCTCAACAAGATGGAGGCCTTGGGCATCGAGACCCTGCCCTTCCAGGATTGCCTCTGTCAGGTAGTAAAGTAACCCTTATGGGTAAAGTAACCCATATGGGTAAAATAACCCATACGGGTAAAGTAACCCATATGGGTTAAGTAACCCATATGGGTAAAGTAACCCATACGGGTAAAGTAACCCATACGGGTAAAGTAACCCATACGGGTAAAGTAACCCATACGGGTAAAGTAACCCATACGGGTAAAGTAACCCATACGGGTAAAGTAACCCATACGGGTCCACAGGAAATCTGTGGACATCAATGTTTTCCGATCTTCCCAATGTTGTGTTGGGCCTTTAAGTGCGCTCTCTCGGTCGACCAAGTTTTCTATCATGACCATCTACAAAACTGTGTAAATTAGAAGGAAATCTGTGGACATCGGTGTTTTCCGATCTTCCCAATGCTGTATTGGGCCTTTCAGTGGACCGTGTTCGGTCAACTTTGTATTCCCCCTGCCTTGTTTCTCCCAGTTGTTGGATCTTGTGAAGCCACAGAGGCCGGACAGAATCAGCCTGCGGGATCTGAAGCAGTGCAAGCTGGCCCACATCTTCTACGATACCCTCTTCAACCTAGAGAAGTACTTGGAGCACGAGCAGCGGGACCCCTTTGCCTGCAACAGGGTGAGAACTCCGGGCCCTATAGCCCTCCCTGTAGGCCTTTCAATTCCCAGTGCTCGTGATTTGAACCCGGGACCTCTGGTTTTGCGTACCAGCGCACTGGTACGCAAAACCAGAGGTCTCGGGTCCAAATCCTGGTCCCGTCAAAGTTTTCTTTGCCAATTTTTTTTTTTTTTTATTTGTTCAAAAAGTTCCCAGTCAGTTTTTCCTTTGATTGTTGGACTCATCCTGCAAGATACTCACACACACACACAAAAACCCAGAATCAAAACAGTCTTTTAATGGTTTTTAATGTTTTTTACCCATGAATTTTAATATTAATATTTTTATCTTTTTGATGTGGCTTTGTAAACTGATCATTTCAGTATCTTCTGCTGATCAGTGTTGTGTTTTATACAACATTGGTAAAGGTTGGAAGATTACCACAGTTGTGTGTTAAATCATTAAACATTCCATAAAAGAAATCCTGTGAAGGTTTTAGCTTAAATGGTAATCTGTGAAAGTCGAAAAAGGCAAAAAACAGTCACGGTTTTTGCACCATTCTGTAGTGTAAGAAATAGTTTATTACCTGCGAGTATAAACTATTTGTCAATGTTTGAGTTTAGATTTCTCAAGAAGTACAGCATCCCAATTTCAACATGAGGATTCTATCACGACCATCTACAAACTGTGTAAATAAGAAGGAAATCTGTGGACATCGATGTTTTCCGATCTTCTCAATGTTTTATTGGGCCTTTAAATTCGAATAAATAAATAAAATAAATGAAAATAAAAAAGTTCCACCTGTGTGTTTGACTGACATTCCTTCCTCTGTTTGTCTTTTTCTTCCTTCTCTCCCCTCCCTCCCCCCTCCCTCCCCCTCCCTCCCCTCCCTTCCCCTCCCTCCCCCCTCCCGCCCGCCCAACTTGGGGCAGGATTCTGAGAATGACGAGCCGGAGCCTACGGACTGGGAGAGGTATGCGGCGGAGGAATATGAACTCCTGGTGGCCGAGGAAGGCGCCCAGGAGGCTCAGCAGGAGCCCAACAGTCCGGAGGAAATGTAAGCATCCGCCGCCTGGAAAAAAACAAAAAATAGTTCCCTTTCTCCTCCCCTCCAAAGTCAACTTAGACGCTGTCTCTTCTCACACCAAATCAAAATTGTTGTAAGGGCAGCTATAGAATGCTCACAGTGACACCATGTGCTGAATAGTGCCACCGTACGTTTAAACCGGAAAATTGCGAGTAAATCTCGAAGCAGTCATCATTAATTGCGAATGGACCATGATGGATTGGTGCAAATGGTGAAAATTCCAGCATTCCAAGTGCTAAAAGTTTACAGCATGTCTGATACTGGTATTTACTTTCAAATTTGTCAGGTCGAAATTTAATATCTGAGCTATCCAGCCTGTAGAAGGTGGCTTTCCAAATAGTCGACTAGTCTCTTATTTTTGCTTTAACAAGTATCTCCATTCCCTTCCTTTCCCTCCTCCTCTTCCTCCCCCTCCTCCTCTTCCTCCCCCTTCTCCTCTCCCTCCTCTCCCTCCTCTCCCTCTTCCTCTCCATCCTCCTCTCCCTCTCCCTCCTCCCCTCCTCTCCCTCCTCCTCTCCATCCTCCTCTCCCTCCTCCTTTCCCTCCTCCTTTCCCTCCTCCTCTCCCTCCTCTCCCTCCTCTCCCTCTTCCTCTCAATCCTCCTCTCCCTCTCCCTCCTCCTCTTCCTCCTCCTCTCCCTCCCCCTCCTCCTCTCCCCTCAGAGACTACCCGGACGACTTTGAGCCGGAGGACGAGGAGGTGCTGACCCTTGACCTCCAGCAGAAGCTGCGACTGGCCGAGCCCCCGCAGCGCAACAAGTGGGTGGGCGAAAACAACGGCGACCTTGTCTTCAAGTCCAGTGTGCCCCTATGACCCCCGCGGGCTGTACAGTGTACATACACAGAGATTTCTTTTTCTAACCACGTGTAAATATATTTCTCTAATTGTTACGTTGCTCTTTTTTTGTTTCATCATCAACGACGGTCGAGTGACAAGGACTAAAGTATCAGCTTCTAGAAATGAAGGGACAGGCTGTCTATGAATATAATGGCTGTAGCTGGGAGTAACACACAATTCGATGGGAATTAGTTGTTGCTGGTAGCTGGCGGCTTCCATGGACTACTTAGTAATGTCAAGCCATATGAGCTAGCTGCTTCCATAGACTTGTGTGTAATTTGAAGCCACATCAGACAGTGTCTGACTGCACGCACACGACTATTGGAAGTGGCTTAAGCTGCTTGCTAGCTGCTTCTATAGACTTGTGTGTAATTTGAAGCCGCGTCAGACAGTGTCTGAATGTACACGCAAGTCTATGGTATGTGGCTTTAGCTGCTTCCATAGACTTGTGTCTTATTTGAAGCCATATCAGGAAGTCAGAATTCAGGGACAGGTTTATGGGAATTGGCTGCAGCCAATGGCTAGCTGCCTCCATAGACTTGTGTGTAATTTGAAGCCACATCAGACAGTGTCTGACTGCGCGCACACGACTATGGGAAGTGGCTTAAGCTGCTTGCTAGCTGCTTCCATAGACTTGTGTGTAATTTGAAGCCATATCAGGTAGTCAGAATTCGGGCACTGGTCTATGGGAGTTGGCTGCAGCCAATGTCTAGCGGCTTCTACAGGCTTGTGTGTAATACAAGCTGGCTGCTTCCATAGACTCATGTGTAATTTGAAGCCACATCAGCTAGTGGCTTCTATAGACGCTAGTCTGTTCATTGGAAGTCGTACAGCCAATGGGTTCAGACAGACCCTGTAGATTCAGGTGATGCTGGTCTGGCTCCTGCCTCCTCTGTAATAATGTAGCGACTACCCTTGGAATAGTCTGGCTACCAGGGGACCCAAGGCCATATTGATGAATGATATTGAAATGATATTAACACAGACAGTCAGCCTGCCTGTCCCTCTATTTTCAATGGCGAGTTAGTCCTATACAGTTAAGCACGTACGGGTTGTCTGATATTATGAATTGAAAAAAAAAAAAAAAAACAACAAATGAATTTGTATGCAAGAAAAGAACGAAAAATTTATAAGGGTTTTGTCCAACTGTGCACTTCCTGTCTTTGTATTCCAAATTAATATGTTCTCTTGTGCAAATGACTCAAATATTTTGCATTGAGAGTATTTATCAGATTGCTATATAAACTGCAAAAGTTATACAAAGTGCTAGATTTAAAGGTGCCAACAGCCATTTTGGTACTCCTAGGTACAAGGTCCATTGGACGTTGCTTGATCAATGAGTTTGGTGCACCAATAGCTAGATGCAAACTGTTAAACTTGAAGCTGCCGGCAGCCATTTTGGTACTCCCAGGTACAAGGTCCATTGGATGTTACTTGATCAATGAGTTTGGTGCACCAATTGCTAGATGCAAACTCTTAGACTTGAAGCTGCCGGCAGCCATCTTGGTACTCCTAGGTACAAGGTCCATTGGATGTTGCTTGATCAATGAGTTTGGTGCACCAATTGCTAGATGCAAACTGTTAAACTTGAAGCTGCCGGCAGCCATCTTGGTACTCCTAGGTACAAGGTCCATTGGATGTTGCTTGATCAATGAGTTTGGTGCACCAATTGCTAGATGCAAACTCTTAGACTTGAAGCTGCCGGCAGCCATCTTGGTACTCCTAGGTACAAGGTCCATTGGATGTTGCTTGATCAATGAGTTTGGTGCACCAATAGCTAGATGCAAACTCTTAGACTTGAAGCTACCGGCAGCCATTTTGGTACTCCTAGGTACAAGGTCCATTGGATGTTGCTTGATCAATGAGTTTGGTGCACCAATTGCTAGATGCAGACTCTTAGACTTAAAGCTACCGGCAGCCATTTTGGTACTCCTAGGTACAAGGTCCATTGGATGTTGCTTGATCAATGAGTTTGGTGCACCAATTGCTAGATGCAAACTCTTAGACTTAAAGCTACCGGCAGCCATTTTGGTACTCCTAGGTACAAGGTCCATTGGATGTTGCTTGATCAATGAGTTTGGTGCACCGATAGCTAGATGCAAACTGTTAAACTTGAAGCTGCCGGCAGCCATCTTGGTACTCCTAGGTACAAGGTCCATTGGATGTTGCTTGATCAATGAGTTTGGTGCACCAATAGCTAGATGCAAACTGTTAAACTTGAAGCTGCCGGCAGCCATCTTGGTACTCCTAGGCAGAGTAATGGTTTGTCACCCTCTGTGGCTTAGCAGCTAAATGGGAGTGCCAACATGGCAGCGGCTGTCATCAGAGACCCATGCTGCTGGCATTAGATAAAGGTGCCATCAAGTTAATACCGGGGAGATCATTACTGTGATGGAATCACCACCCCAGGAAACAAATTGTAACTTCAAATCTTGATAGAACTCTTTGGCTTTTTTTTTTTGGGGGGGGCCATTGAAAATTCATTTCATAATGTTGTCAGTGCCTTTTCTTATGTGTAACATCAAATGACTGATACCCCCCCCCCCCCATCCTGGCAAGAAGAGTTGATTATTTGGGAAGGCCGCCATCTAAGGGCTTGATAGCTCAGGTGGTACATTGTAAGAGCGCTGGTATGCAAAACCAGAGGTTTAGTGGCTCAAGTTCTGCTTAAGTCAATTTTTTTTCCGTTGCCTTTTTCCCCCTCAAATTTGTTCAAACTCTCTTATTCAGATTTCCTCTACAGTACTTTATTATTTTGTAATATAAATGTTTATATTATTTGCCCCCACATTTGAACCTTAAGAATACAAATATCAACTTTTGTATTGATAGAAATATATGAATATTTATTTGGCAAGCTTTTAGATTTACTGTGGATTTTGTTTCAAAAATTAATTGAATTTGTAGTGCAACCAGCTGCTGGTATGAAATTTCACTATTTGATATTTTTTTTAATTTTTTTTTTATTTTGGGGGAGATAGATTGATTGCGTTGAAAGCCTTAAGCTGGAGTTACCGGCAGATTGCAGACTTTCCTCCAAGTCTTAAGATTGAATAAACGCAATTAACGTTCAACTCTATCAGACTTATTTTCACATGATAGATAACCTCCCCCCCCCCAAAAAAAAAACCCCAGATTTTTCCTCAGATTTTCTGATAGGAGCTAATTTGCTGCTTACAATGGCCAATCTTTCCATTACATCCTGTACGAGTCCAATAATAAAAATTTCCAATGTGTACATGAGGATTATCCCTCCAATACGATGACATTGTGGAGGGAATGAATTCATTGTAGTTACATTTAATGGAATTCTTCATTTTCTTCAGTCAGAATGTAGAATTGAATTAAGGACAAGTAAAAGGAATTTATTTGTTTCTCATCCCTCCCCAAAATGTAGTGGGCCTGACGTTTCAATCCTAGCAGGACCTTTCTCAAAGGCAGAGAACAAACTGAGCTCTAAGGCATGTGTGTTTTTTTTTCATGTGATAAAAAGACTTGGCCTAAAACTTTTTTATCCACCTTCCCCTTTGAGTTATCAACAGGGTTGAGAGGTGGAACTAGCCCAAAATCAGTCATGTTTGGCAGCACACAATGTCAAATAAGGCCAAAAAAAAAGAATAACCAAAGATTAGAGGAGTCTGCTGATATCGCCCTGCATTGAACCCTTTTTGTGGCTTGGAAATTGGCCCAGAATAAACTGATGTCATCACGTAAATAAGAGTGGGTATTCCGGTAAGGTCTCGGGTTCAAACTCCAGAATGTTCTTCATAGATTTTGAGAAAGAAAAGCCTTAAACGAACAAACATAGTGCAACAATCACCATGTACCATTCACAACAGCGGCACCTCGATATGGGGGCTGCCATGTTTGGTGATTGTTTGATATCCACTATAGGTCACGTGACCTATAGGGCGCAATCGTTCAATTGGTGCAAACTAATTGATAAGATTTTTTGGGAGGTGTAACCTTGTTCCTGGTCAAGGGACTTTGCACTTAGAATTTATTATTATTTTTTTCGGCCATTGTCAAAATTTCCACCTGAACAAGACTCGGAAACCATTTGGACCTTTTGTGACATAGCCTACCTTTACAATTTGTTTTTAATGCACTTTACAGGGGACAGAAATCATTTAAAATGATTGCAGTTGAGAGCATGAAGTGCCTACACTCTAGCACTGTTTCCCTCCAGGTCATGTAGAGGGTGTGTGGTGGCAACTGGCCATTTGGTGAACAGGCGAGTCGAGTTTACAGTGCATGTGTTAGCTTGATATGGTACGAGTGGGTAGCACCATAGCACACATTTATTTGTATTCAGATTGAGGAGAAACTGGACTACTTTGCTCAGGCTAAATCACAGTTGCTACTTTGTCGTTGCACATTTTGTTTTCTGTTCTGGGAAGCTTTTCACCCTCTCAGGTGGCAACCTTTGAAGAGTGGGTAGCACCATAGCACACATTTATTTGTATTCAGATTGAGGAGAAACTGGACTACTTTACTCAGGCTAAATCACAGTTGCTACTTTGTCATTGCACATTTTGTTTTCTGTTCTGGGAAGCTTTTCACCCTCAGATGTGGCAACCTTTGAAGACAAAATGTGACTCTCTGCAAAAAAAGGGCCCTTAAATCTAATTGTTTTGTATTAGATTACATGTATACCCATTGTCAGAAAGAGCATGAAATAAGTTTTATTTTGATGCAGGTGAGATATATTGAAATTCGTGAAGTGGTCTCTGTCACTGAAAGTAGAATGCCTGATGGGGAAATGGCTATTTTAATAAATATTTTACTGGTGGATAAAAGTGGCAAGGTAAAGCTCACAAAAATGCTCTATTTTTCATCTTTATTGATGGAATTTAACGGTTCTTCATACTGATTATAAAAGAATAGACAGTATCAAAATGTAAAAAAACATTTAAGAACAAAACCACCCTTGTTGGGTGGAATAGCCGAATACACACTAAGGCATGGTGCGACTTAAGGTCCTTTTTTTTGCAGAGCCGGTCACAAATACCTTGCGGTAACCCATAAGACCTGTGAGAAGGACTGTATTGCCTCATGTCAATATACATTATTAGAAAGAAACCTTGCAGTCTCCTGCCTTCTCCTGCCCAGATTTCCTAGTACCTTCATGCCATTCATTATGCCAAGACAAGGTGATTTGCATTGTGCACTTTTGTAAACATCCCCTTTGTTCCCCTCCCCCCAGTGGTCTAAGTGCCCTGGATAATGTCACCTCATTGGAAGTCCAAGCCCCAAGCCATAGCCCGAGTCTGAGCCCTAGCCTATAATTCACTGATGGCAAATTGATGCAACTGACCAAGAAGATCAGGGGCCATTTTTTCATAGAGCCGCTTAAGCACGAAAATTTGCTGAAGCATGAAAAACCTTGCTCAAAAGAACCTGGTTGCCAGCCAAAGTTCCACTTGTATTTCATATAGTAGAATACAAGTCAAGTACAACAAGCATCAAGTGAAATATGGTTGGCAATTTTGTTTGAACCAGAGAAGAAATTTCTTGCTTAGCAGATTTTCAAATTAAGCAGCTCAATGAAATTGGGCCCAGATTTGCTGTGAGTCAAACAAAGTTTGTTTCGTCCCCTGATGACGGCCAGAGCATATTGGCCGGAATGTTGAGTTAATATCACTGGTTCATTTCAGAAGCACACTTCTTCTTTAAAAGACCTTATATTAAACATGGTGTCGCAAACACTCCCATATTATTTTCTTGTTTTACTCATAGATCTGGAGGGCTTTAGCAGGACCTTTTTTTATCCAAGCAGGACCTCTGAGAAAGACCTTTCTAGAATGAAAATGTCAGGCCACCAAATTTATGCAGTTAGAATATTTTGGTCATTTTGGAGAGTAAGCTGTTTGAACCAATTCTGTATGTCACTCTATTCTTTTGTAAATATATATTGAGTTGCTTATGCAAGCAAATTAGAGCAGGGGTGACAGATGTATGTGAACTGATTCAACTCTGTTTGCGGGTAGGTTAATTTCTGTTGGATTCTGTTGTGTTGTTGATGTTATTGGTTTTTTTTTTTTTTTTTGGGGGGGGGGGGTTGGTTCTGTTATGTTTGTTTTCTTTGTATTCACTTCCCTGATTGGTTTTAGGGTTCGACAGTTGATATATTTCTGCTGGTCTGACTGTTTGTCTGTCTGTATAATGTGTGTCTGTCTGTTTTCTGGATTGTTCTTTCAATGTAGTTGACCTTCGAGGGTTTTTTGCCATCACTATTTTGAATCTTGTTAGTTTATTTTAGTTTTTTAAATAGCATAGGAAAACAATTACTGGACCTGGACTTGAACCCGAGACCAATACTCTGGTACGCTAAGCACTTGTATGTTAAGGCAGATGTTTGGGTTCTATTCCCGATTCAGTCAAAAAAAAATTTTTTTTTTTTTTCAAATTGTTTAAACAAAAAATCCGTCAGTTTTTCTTTTCTTTGTTTGTTTTGTTAATTTCCTTTTTGTTAATTTTCATTTTTGGAGGGTTAATTTGTGTTTAGGTGTAGGCCTTTAAACAGTGATTGGCCAGTTGTTTGTTGGTTGTTTGTTTGTTTGTTTGTTTGTGGTTTGCAGTGGTTACTATTATTTTGTTTCACATTCTAATTCTTTTGATCATTTTATAATATTATTTTATTTAATTGTATTTGTTAATTAGATTTAATTTCAAATGTTTGTGTACAGGTTTAAAATCCATGTCTAGCTTTGCAACTTTTTTTTTTACAAACCCCTCATTTCTTCTCTGTGGTGGTTTATACTAATTGTCCTGCTTTATTTGTGCAATCATTAATTAATTTAAACGCAATTGCCAATGGTTTCTACCCACTAAAAGCTGCAGAGATATTTGTAACGAAATAGTGCCCGGTAGATTGGGGGAAAATGTCTTCTTAAAATACGGTGGTGATCATATTGCGTCGATTATGATCAAGTGACAATAAACCCCATATGACCGTATTGAAAAATATATAAGTTTGAATCCTTTGCAACATAATTCACTTATTTGATAAGAATTTGAACTGACTAGATATGTATGAATGATTTACGCCTGCAATTTGAGTGTTGAACTAGCTGTGGTCTTGACATAAAATTATGCCCCAATTTTCTTTGAAAAGGGAATATACATATTATATTTTACTTGTTACGGTCACAAATCAGGGATGAAGAATGGGCAGTGTCATTTTTTGTGCCCGTTATTTAACCAATCACTGCATCCTTTTCAACCTTCAGCGATAAATCAGGAACAGATAAATGAAATCAATGAATTTATCTTGCACATTTTGACAACACCAATAAGAGTCTTTGGTGGAAAGGCAAAGATTTTGTGAGAAAATGTTAGCCCCGACGACAGTAGCTGTCGATCAGAAATTTGTGTCAAGTACACGTTGATAATGTACGATAGTGAAGGATACGGTCACTTATACTTCCATGGTGCCCGTCATGGTTGTGTGGTGAGAGATGGGCAACTGGTACCCGCAAAACACTTTTTTTTGCGACAGCTGGAAGGGAGTCGCGTCGGCAATTTTATAGGAGAAAGGTAAGCCTTTTTCTCCCCTATTTCTCCTGAAGTAGACACTGGGTTGAACAGAGACATCACTTGGGTGTCTTCTGTGTATGTGGCGCGCTACCTTTGTTTGTATATACGTGGTATTTCGTTCGAAAATAACCCGCAAAATCAATCGACTTTTTTTTAAGATACCTTGGGTTCACGTGTATTATGTAACCGGTATGTGCAGTATGACAAACTGCAATGAGTTAAGAAAAGTTTGCCTTGACGCCATGGATTGATAATCTCCTTTTTACGAGTGAAGCTCGTGACAAAATATCAAGAAAAAGAGTGTGTATGTTATGGATTCTGTCACTGTTGGCAAAACATAATCTCCAAGTGCTGAAAGGGAAGAAAAAAAACCCCAAAATAGCAAGCCGCATTTACAAGAAAGTTTCGTCCAAGAAACTTTGGTTTGTGCGCATGCGCACTGTCCCGTTGCTAAGGCGAATGCTCTTGCGCAGTTCGTGACAAGTTATCAGCTCTTATTTACTCTCCAGCAGCCACTGCATGCAGAAATGGTTCCATTCGAAATATTATATGATTCCATTTGAAATAGAATCTAGAACTTTGGCCTGCAAAACTCGTTGGTCAGCACTAATTCTTAGCCGATATTGAGAAGGCCAACCAAAGGCCTACACTAATCTGAATCATGCACTAATCAATAAAGAATCCATCATTCATAGATAGGCCTTAATCATTGCATAGCTTGTTTCGCTTTCACCGTTCACCTTTTCAGTTTGCATTTATAAAGTGTAAGGTCCGTCTTTGAATCAAATGTTCTAATTCCAAAAAACCTGAGTGAAATTCAGACACCCATTGTTCCTTTTTACCCCCGGCGGACTTAATTCTTGTCATGTTACACAGAATGGAATAACCAATGACAAACCAATAGAGGGCGGTATAATTTCTTTGATTGCTTCTTCTTGCGCACTAAAATAAACTTGTATGTGCCACACGGTACACAAAGTTTAACGCGGGACCTCGCATTGTTCCTCGGTTATTGTAGCGCTTCTGGAAACTGGAAAAAGGTGTTTGTCATGATACATATTGCTGAAAAGAGTCTTTGTCTACAGTTTGGACAATAGCGGCGGCCAAATTTTGAAACTCACTACGCATGCATAGCGGCTTCCCGGCTCGAAGGGGTTAATTTGCATTCATTGAAGTTGTTGTGATGACCACTAAGATCTTCTGTTAATTACCCTCTCCCCCAAAATAAATCACCTTAAAACGTATCCGCCCATTGTCTTAGACCCATGCATAATTTATTGTACAATATTCAGTCGGTCAGCCTGATGTCACAGAATGGAACTCAGGCACTTGATTGGTCTGTTTGGCTGTTCCAGTTTACAGCTAAACTATTAACTGATTTGACTCTTTGCTTGAATATTTTGTGGATAATTATTTCATGCAACCGTATCTGTAGACATTTTAACTCACAGTATTATTGTAAATTCGAATGAACAAATGGATATTATTATTATTACCAAAGCACAAATTTGCTTAAGCATGAAAAATCTTCCTCAAAAGAATAAGGTTGCCAGGCACTCGTATTTCACATGAAGCAACCAATAGTAGAATATGAGTCAAGTACAACAAGCATCAAGTGACATATGGTTGGCAATCTCGTTTTAACGAGGGGAGAAATTTCGTGCTTAGCAGATGTTCACGCTTAAGCAGCTCTATGAAATTGACCCCAGTTGTGGTGAGTGAGCATGTCTAGGTCAACAGCCCTGACCGATACAATGAAATTGATTGACCAAAGGTTCCTCGTTAAATAGTTGTGGGTAAAATAATCCCCACACTTCATGATAATTACTGCTCAGCGTCCGTCTTGAACCTGTTCAGCAGAATGCACCCAATACCAGACATTAGATTTTTTTTTTTAAACATTTCCTTACTCACACCATGACGTCATGAGCGGATACCTTTTTAAAGGGTCGGGCCAGTTGTAGTTCCAAATCACGGTCATTTCGGAAGTGTAAATTACACCATAAATACGTAGTCGTGTCAGACAGTGCACGGTCGTTATGCTCATATCGCATATAGAAATTATATTAATGGCACTCAAACGCTATTTTTCTCACTAATCTGAAGCGGTTATCAATCATGTTTATTTATGGATTTTTAAAACTGTGCCTCAGTCCTCATCCATCAGACAGTTTCTGTCTGTCATTATTAATTATCACGTACGTGATTGCTATTTTTTCTTCAGTTATTTTGTATAATTACAAGCAATGGGCGCATTCACCAGATTGAATATGATTTTTGCAATATGGATTTTTAAATCATCATTATGTACTCATCAATGCCGACCCAAATCAAAGTCTGACTTCCCCTTTAACAGTAGGCCTATTCATAAATTAATGAAAATCCCCCCCTCTCCCCCAAAACAAATAAAAGTAAAAGCCAGACGTTTGTCTATTAGTGATTCACCGCGCAGTGCTATCTGACGACCCAGATGCGGCTAAACCGCCGGCCAAGGTTTCCGTCTTTGCACAGATTGTGGGTTGAGACCGTACAGTCTGCGAGACACGCACACAAACCACTGGGTCGACCTTGACTCTTTTTTTTCCTCGACCGTTTTGTGACGCGCGACGCCGGCGTGTTTTGGTGCAGTGGGTGGGTGGGCTGTGCCTTGGCCCGTGGCCCATGGCGTAGTATAAGTAGTTGCGAAGCGGCCATCGTCAATGCGATATTTTCGGACGAGTCGTTTTTGGATGGCTTTCCGGTGTTATTGTCCCGCCGGGTCAATTCGATAAATCCCGGCCGACGCGTGGCCAACGATCGTCACGCCCCTTCGTCGAAAACGCCGCACGGCAAAAAGCGTTTTTTTGTTTTGTTCTGTCGAAGGAGACGATAATACTAGGAGACGGCTGAGCTGAAAGCCTCCACACGTGAACATCGTAAAGTCGTAATCATTTCATTCTTTTTGCAGCCTAGAGGTTTGTCGGGGTTTATTTCTCGGGAAAACAGTATTTTGGGTTAGTCAGTTCCGATTCGGTGACGCGACGGTCTACTCAGAAATCTCTCTAAAAAAAACCACCAGATATAAACCAGACCTGCCCGTGTCACAAACAGAAACCATACTATCATCTCTTCCTGCTTCGGAGCAAGATTTATTGATCTTTTGAAAGAGTCACATAATATTATGCAAATATGATGCGGGAGCTCATGGTTCGTGACTGCCTTATCTTTCAGATACCTCCATTCTGGCCGACCCCCCCTCCCTATATAGCTTCGGTTTAAGTGTTAAAGAAAAAACCTCTTCTGTCCGTCCGTGATCAGATCGCGCACGCGAACCGGTCACGTATTATATTCCGGCGCCTCGCCGACGCGTCCCTGGTGAATATTCATGATCAAGGCGCGCTGACGTAACGATGTCGTCACCGCCGCGCGCACAGCCCTGCAATCCGCGCTGAACTCAGTGCCGCCCTCCTATGTATAATGTACGCGGACCCTTTCACCGATCGCTCGCGCGCGTATATATGTTATATAAAAAAATATGGACGAAACAATTCCATCTGGCAGCTGTTTGTATTCAAAACAACCTCCCCAAAAATGCATCTGGATTACTTTCGCTGCCGTGCATCGTCTGGGCTCACTCAAAACGGGACCGTTTAACTGCATGGCCATCCTATTTTGTGTATGTGTGTTATTTTCGTTGTGCGCAAAGGAAAATAGATTCGGAAGGAAAATATACTAGACGAAAATGTTTTGATTTATACCGATGCTGTGCTATGATCAATCAACCGCATTTGGGAAGGCTACCGATTTCTGGCAGTGGAGGGTGGAGGGAGGAAAATGTGTGGCGCAATATTGAACTCATATTTCACCTTCAAGTTATCTAAGTGTATGATAATGTCCTAATTCCAAAGGTGTGTTTTGCTGAAGGGAATAGGTATCATTCTTATGTGTGCATCCCGAATGAGCATTTTCTTCGATTGGATTTTAGGGTTGACTTGAGAAATGACCTAATTTTCAATTGATTTACCGCACCGGCCTATATTTGATATGATATGACGATGCCACTTGTGAGTTTTGCTATCAACCCCAAAGACGTGTAATCATTATTGCATTACGATTATCTATTTCTGTCTCGTATGACTTGTATATAACGTGATGGAAGCCAACAGCACTTGGTATTCATGTCGCGGGGGTATATTTAAAGGGCCTATGCAATGGATTTTTCTTTATCATTTCAAGTCCGAAAGTAATTCCATTCGAACAGATATTTGCCCATTTCCCCTTTGATTTTACAACGTTTATGTGATTTACAAAATAAAAACGTTTTATAGGGGTTCCCTGTATGCTCCGCCCATCCCCTTAGGCCACTTAGCATGAACATTCGTGACGTAGACTCCGGAGATCAGCTCAGCCACCGCATCCCCTATACATAGCAGCCAGATCGGCCGTGTGTGACGTCGTATAAGGCCTACGCCTCACACAAACTTTTAGAAGTTTCTTGAGTTTGTCGCCGTACTGCCTACTCTAAGAAATTAACGAAGGTTTGCTAGAAATGCCACTGACCTGTATTGTGGCAGGTTGCAGCAACAACACCAAAGATGGGTTCTGTCTCCATCTTTTTCTCTCGTTCACCCCAAATTTTGAAGAATTTGGGCGGAGAAAGTCAAGCTGACTCGGGCGAAGTGGTCAGGACCAACCGAGCAATCAGGTCATCTAGCTCAGCGCACTTTGAGCAAGCTTGTTTTGATCGAGACCTGAACGATCAACGTCACTGGTTCGGGATAACTTAGAGCAGAAAGCTCTCCATCCGCCGTTGAAATTGGTGACGAATTGGCCATGCCTTCGGTGTTCTTTTCTTCGGCGTCGTTCATGTAAACAACGTGCTAAACTTCAGGCTCATGCACACACGCTAAACGCTGCTGATGTATCGCTCTTTACTCCCACAATCCGCCATTACCCTTTACGATGTCAACTGAGGAGGCTACGGGTCGTACCTCAGATACAAGTCTCATATATCAAAAATTCAAAGACTATTTTGACGCGAGATTCGACGCCATTTCTACTTCGAATGAGTCTTCCTCTATCATAGAGCTACGAAACAAATTCGAGGCATAAGAACTGGAAAAACCTGGGAAGTATTGCAATAAATAATCCAAATGTCAACACCGCTAAAACCGCTTTTTTTCACGATTGTTTTCGGACCAAATGTTGTGAAATATCCCTGATTGCTTTCCCCACACAGGCCTAGGCTGCGTAAGATTTTTTTCCTCGGATTGGGTGACTGGGAAAAACGTTGCCGACACATGTAGATTGGCTGACTGATCCCACAGAGTCTGGTACCCACAACAAAGTCTGGGTACCAGACTATTTCTTTTAATCCTCCCTGGCCTCCGGCGTCTACGTCACGAACAACGCCACCGCGCGTTGCGTTCAATGATTTTTTTTTCAATTACAAATTTACATTCCCTTTGAGAAAGGTCCTGCTAGGATCGAAACGTCAGGCCCTCAAACGTTTTTTTTTATTGCAAGTCATTTTAGTCAGTGAGCAGTTTGCAACAATTGTTTGTATTTACTACAATACATATAAAAATCAACTTCAAGTAACTGTTAATACAGAAACTGCTGCAAACTACTCACTGTCTTAAATAACCTGCAATTCATAAATCTAAAAAGTTAAAATCATAAAACCGACTCGTAAAAAAGGGGTTTTGCTCCTATAAAGCAGGTAGGCCCTATCAAATAGCCCCCCCCCCCAAAAAAAAAAATTAATTTGATTAAAAAAAGAAATCCATAGCATAGGCCCTTTAAACTATTTCCCCGGATCACTGTTTGTACTATGCTTCTAGGTAATATCTGCAGGATATGATGATGTTATATGCTGCTATCATGACTGAATAATATGCACCTGGGGCATCAGTCTGTTTCTCAGCGAAAGTGGTGCGCACACCAGCCACACCCGACGGTTATTACATAATACCGCCGTCGTCTCACGCCTCCCAATGCAATGTACACACCGCGCGGGTCAGTCATGTTTACCCCGCCGCCACCGTTGCCCCGGCAATGGGGGAGGGGAGGGGGGCGGGCGGGCGGTGGGGACGGATGCCGGGCGACGCTGAATTATTTATCCAGCGGTATAAGATATCAGCCCGCGGTGGTGTAAAATAACCAACCCGGCGGCCTTCCCTTCCCCCTCGGTACCGTCCGTATAAGCGGGCATGTGATGGACAGTTCCGGCGCGTCCGTCCGAGGGTTGAATAATTATAATCCCTGCCCGTTTCTACGCACGCCGATCCCGGCACCTTGCCTTTCCGTCAATAACAACCGGGACGTTCCTGTATGACCGCTAGCGTGTTTTTTTCTTCATATTTCATCATGTATGTTTTTTTTTCTTCTTCTCCTCTCGTGGCCTGTCACTTGTTTGGATTTGACGAGGATTGTGGCGCGTTGTTGCGTTTGTGCGAGTACCTCTCCCCGTACGTCCGTCCTGTTCATTCGCCGGCCGATTGGTTGAACGGTGTCTCCTCCCTCCTCCGCGACTGTTTTTGTTTGTTCGCGGTCCCGTTTCTAACCGTCGTGCGCTCACGGGGAAAGTGAGTGGTGTGTGTGTGGGGGGGTTGGGGGTATGGACGGCCATTGGGGCAAAAAAAAAGACAACCGTCAATGAAAGCTTATAAACCGTCAAACTAGGTCCTTTAGTTCGACGGTTGTGCACCTCCTCGGTGTCAACATGCTCTTCAACGTCAACATGTTCCCCTAGGTGCCTAAACAATTGTCGGACAGTGCGGACAAAGCGTGCTCGCTGTGCGGCACGCATAGTTTGTTTTCGTAGGAGGGTTGGGGGCAATTTTCTTGAATTATCATAAAAGGGCATGTCGAATTGTTTTTAAAGAAAAAATTACGACAGAAGAAGATTACGCCACCCCATTTATGATATAATTGCCCCTAACCCTCCTACGGAAAAAAATATGCACGCGGCACGGGTACTACCTGACCAAAGTATTGTAGGTCTAGGGAACATGTTGACGTTGAAGAGCGTGTTGACACCGAGGAGCTGCACAGACGGTTAAACTTTCATTTGACGGTTGTCTTTTTTGGCCCAATGGCCGCCCATATGGGGTGGGGGGTTGCGGGATTGATCAGGGTTCTCCGAAGAAGATTATGTGCAGGTCGCGGGATACAATGTCCGCAATAGTTCCGCAGGCTTGATCGTAAACGGATACTATGAAAGTATAGGATTATAAATTGAGGGTAACGATGACATGCACAAATACAGCGATGAGTTATAATGTGGTAGGAATTTATAGATAAGTTGGGACAGGTTCTTCTTTTGTTTGCTGAAAGGCAGGTATATTGAATGGTGTTGTTTGGTGTGCTGTTTGGTTGGTGTGTTTTTTGGGGGGTCGGGTTTTTTGGTGGGGGGTGATTTACTAGTCTATAGTATATCGACCAATCTCTCGGTTAGTTGGTCGGTCAGTCGGTCGGTCTGATGTGTGGTTGGTTAGTTGGTTGGTTGGTTGGTTGATTGATTGGTTGGTGGTTGATTGGTTGGTTGGTTGACTGTTTGGTTGCCTGGCTGGCTGGTTGGTTGGTTGGTTTGTTCGGTTGTTTGTTTGGTTTGTTGGTTAGCTGTTTTTGTTGGTTTGTCTGCGGGTAGATCGGTCAGTCAGTCCGTGGATGGTTGTTTGGATGGTTGGTTAGTTGGTTGGCTGACATATTGGCTGGCTGGCTGTCTGGTTGGTCGGTCGGCCGGTCAGTCTATCGGTGAACTCATTATCCACAGGATGACATTTTCACACATACTTCACGCTCTACTAACTAGCCTTTTATGCGATAGTCACAAACAGCGAAGCGAGCCAGCCAGGTCGTTAACCGAACACCGGGGCGCAGTCTAATATACAATTTCACGGTTTGTTGGAGGAATCCCAAACTTAGATATGCCAAAGTATTGATTTGACCCCGATCTCATCCCAGCCTCTTAATCACACTCCCGTCCATACGTCTACCCCAATCATGGCTAGATAAATATAAACACCGGCTGCGGTAATTATTTGGACCAGCAATTTTGTGGTATGGGGAGGCATTTTAGGAACCGTACTGGTGGCAAGGCCATGTCGTGATTCGTTGGCAATAGACCGATTGCACGACCACTGTTTACATGCCATCACGTAAGGTCTCTTGTCAAAAAGATCATCGGTTGAGTGCCGGTTCAATTCATCCGACCGATAAAATGTTCCCCGGTAGAAAGCCGATCGTACTGGACTTTGGGGTGAAAAATTCACGATGGCTATCCGGTGGAAATGACATCGGACGGGTCAAATCATCTGATACCCAACCGATGATCTTTTTGACAAGAGGCCTAACTTATAGTGGGTATTTTTGCGTCTCATTTGGTGCTTATTTTAGCAGGGGTGGAAATAAGCAAAGAAGACTATCATATTGTCCACATTCTTATTTGTGTATTTCCATCGCTGCTCTGTGCCAAATGAGATAAAAAAAATGCCCACCATAAGTCACGTGATGGCATGTAAACAGTGGTCGCGCAATCAGTTTTTTTGTAAACGAGTAGTGCACAAGTCTACGGGAATGATCTGTGTTGACCTTTTTTACGTTGAAATAATCATGCCATCATCTGGAAGGCCAAAAGGATGACGAAACAGCGGACATAGTAACAGTGTGGACGCGCGGCGCGCAGGACGGGCCAATGAGCAACCTTGCTTCGTTCTTTGGACAAGGGCGCCCTCACAGAAACGACGTCACCTCCGCTAGCTTGCGGCTTCCATAGACCCTTATACGAATCCCTCGATGGGGCTCTTGCTTAAACTTCGCCTCTCCCCCTGTAAATACAAGTTAGTGGTTTGTCCCTTGTCCTGTTCAGTACGTTGCACCTACTACCGTGGTTTAAAGCCTGTTATTTAATACCCGTGACATTGGGTGTGATAAAAAAAAAGCCCAAGCCCGACCGAGCCTGAGCCTTTATGCTGCGGAGGGCCATAGACTTATGTGTCATTTAAAGCCGCAGCCAATGGATTTAACCTATATAATGACCAAGCGGCACGAGACAATTTTATAGACAACCAATTCCCAGGCTGTCCCAGGCTGAGAAGAGAAGCCATTCACCCTCCAATTCTCAGGAAACATTTTACGGGGATATTGAAACATTTTGGACCATTCGTGCGTTATCGGTGTTCCTTTCCTATGCAGTTGGTAGACATCACATTCCTTTTGTGTTGAAGTGGTTTAGGGAATAACGGTCGATATTGGTGATTGATTCGGCACTTCTTCTTTTTTACCAGACTAATCTATACCACGGGTCACGGGAGACTCTGCAGTGTCGACAACGGGGGCATATCAGGCGGGTTTGTGGCACCGAGGTATCGGTAAGTGTATCGCATTATCATGCAATCAGATCTCGTATGTGAAGCCCAATTGGGGAAATATTCCCCGGAGGTATAGCCCTTTAGCACGGTGCCGCCATCTTTGTCTACTCCCCTGTGTGTGCCCGGCCGTAAGTCCCGCGTCACGGACAAGGGGACCCGACTATTTTTGCCCGCACGTGCGTGCGTGGTTTAGATTGCAATGCTTTGAACGAGAGGAATCAAAGATGGCCGCGTCCATGTAGGATTATAACCTTTAAAAGCTTTTGACGGGGAGCCACATGTGTACCCTTATCCTCCAGTGTGAGCCCGCCTCTGATTTTGATATTGGGCGGCGAGAAACCACCTACGCCTCAATTGCTCGGGAGGTGATTATGAGGAATAAGATCCGATGGGTACCATAGCAACGGCTTATACGAACGACAGTGACGGGGTTTGGCCTCGTGTAGAGGACTGTCTGCCCTTTCATTTTGTCAGCTCGCGAGTGAGAGAAAGAGAAAGACAGAGAGAGAGGGGGAGGGAGAGAGAAAGGTAGCGATGTGGAGAGATAGAGAAATAGACAGACAGGCAGATAGAAACACTGACATACAAACAGAGAGATAGAGACAGACAGAGTTAGATACGGGGAGAAAGAGAGAGAGGGATACCCACAAAGACAAAGACAAAGAGGAAGTGAGATAGAAACATACAGACAGACAGACAGAAAGAAAGATTTAACAGAAAGAGAAACACAGAGAGAGACAGACAAACAAACAGACAGAAAGAAAGAGAAACACAGAGATATATACAGACAGACAGAAAGACAGAAAAACAGAAACAGAAACACAGACAGACAGACAGAAAGAGAAACGCAGAGAGATAGATACAGACAGACAGAAAGGGAAACAGGGAGAGAGAGACAGACGGACAGACAGACGCAGGCAGACCGATAGACGGGAAGACAGAGCTAGAGAAAGAGACAGAGATGGATAGAGGGAAACTAGAAAGACATAAGGCCAAAGAAAATAGAGAGATGGAGATAGACAAAAAAAAGATACGCAGATCGACGGAGGGAGACGGAGGGAAAAGTGAATCAGAGAAAAGGGCGAGACAGAGAGAAATGAGAGAGGGGTGACACCAAAATACCGAGGATGAAAACGGCAGCAACTCAGCCAGGCGAGATGGTCGAGGGGACGCGGTTAATAATTACCCCCTCCCCCTCCCTCTCTCTCTCTCTCTCTCTCTCTCTCTCTCTCTCTCTCTCTCTCTCTCTCTCTATCTCACTCTCTCTCTCTCTCTCTCTCTCTCTCTCTCTCTCTCTCTCTCTCTCTCTCTCTCTCTCTCTCTCTCTCTCTCTCTATCTCACTCTCTCTCTCTCTCTCTCTCTCTCTCTCTCTCTCTCTCTATCTCACTCTCTCTCTCTCTCTCTCTCTCTCTCCCCAAGAGGGGACTGCCATGCACCGTCGACTGGGATCGATTCGTTTGTCTCAAAGCGTCTCGCGATGGGGCTGAGCGTTAGGGAAGGCGGCGGAGATGGAAGGAGGTTAGCGGGAGGGGGATTGTAAGGGCTATATGGGTGGATTGGATATGAGGGTGTTGAGGCGAGATGAAGGGGTTCTCGGTTTTTATATCGATTGCTATGTTGTATCGTACCTTTATTCCAGCACCTATGACGGGGTTCCCCCCGATGAAATGGATGAGAGAAAACTAGGCCCCTATACATAATGAGCGCAGAAGCTTCTTAGAGATACTCATGGCGGGCACATTGGCTGGTTCATGTTGCAAGGGCCGCTCGAAGTGACCGTGCCTTGATCAACTAGTGCCGAGTGCCGTGCGACCCGTCTGCAACCAAGCGCGCAATGGGCATATTATATAGGCCTATATATACCAGTCGTATACCTAACAGCGCCGGCAGTAATGGCCTCGTGCTCCCGCTTGTAATTGTCCCGGCAAAGCGCGCCCGTCGTAATTTACGACCACGCGGGCCGGTTGATCGAACGCCACTGGTGATCACGTGAGAGTGCCCAGTGTGACGTCACACTAGCCCCCCCCCTCTCTCTCTCTCTCTCTCCTCGGCTCTATATGCCCTGCGGTGGCCTCCGGCCGGACACGCGTGTCTGACGGATGATAGATGATGCATGTGTGGTGAGCCACTTGACCGTACAATGGGTCGCGTGTGGGGGGGGAGAGTGACCGTGTTATGATTCCCTGGTGCCCCGCCTTTCACTTGCTCAGCAACGCGGCCGCTTTTCCGGCACCCGCGATCCCGCAAGCCCTCAACCCGGAAGCCGGGACCGATCGGTACATCTGTGTACATCAGCGATCGTCGTGCATGGGGAAAAGAATTGTTCTGGCGACCTTAAGCCCATTTCATAGAGCCGAGCTGGTTAATTAAGCGTGAAAATCTTCCAAGCATTTATATAGGCAAGTCTTGCAGTGATAAATATAGGATATCCAGTCACACCTCATTGAGATCGTTGTCTTCGTCTATTTTTACCAAAACGCATCGAATGCAAGTAGATCAACAGCTGACAGACACATTTAGTTTTTACTGAAACAAGTTTTATGTGCTTAATCATCGCTATGAAATTGGCCCCGATGTACTAGTCGATTTGAGAGGTTTCGCAAGCGAACGAATACGGTTAGTGCAATGGATACGTCATCAATAATGACGTCATACGCTACTTTCTATCCGCTAGACGTGTGGACGACACGGATATGTCGCTCGCTACACGTAAGGAAGAAACGCGTAGGAAAATTCGAATTTCCAGTCCATCTTCATTTTTTTGGTCAATTAGGGATGATGTTGTTCAGAAATGAGTTATCGCTGAATAGGTAACGTCCATTTTGGTGAGTTTAAAGACTTTGAAATACGAACAGATTAGTCCTAAAAATAATAGGGTATAAAAACGTGGGAGCATGATGTCGGAAATAGACCTCTTTTTAGACTGATTTTACACAGTGTTGGAATTGCAAAACGGCGGACTGGTAACTAACTAGTACGGATATAGCTAAGACATAGTGTATGCGTACGCGTATCAGTTCGCGTACGAAACCTCTCTGTTATCGACAGTCCGACAGTCGCAGTGGGACCCAGTGTAGCGGGAGCAGCTTAAACGAGTTGAAGCCATCGTCCGCCATTACAGTACTCCCATTATGTAATAGGTCTAGCCATGGCCACCCAGAGTCCAATATAGAAAATTGGGGTACCAAGATGGCGGCTAATGGCGTCAGGTGGGGTGCGTTTTGAAAGTCGCACCCAAGAATTGATTCGACTCTACGACCGTGTCCGAACGAATCGGTTACGGCTCCAGTTTACACACGGATCTATGGAAGCCAAGCAGAAGCTGGCGGCTACTTACGATTCCCATAGAAGACGTGTATTTCCGGCCGTAGCCAACACATTTGGATGCAGCCAAAGGCTGCGTCCGAATTCATGGGCTACGGCTTGAAAGTACACGCGATTCTATGGAAGTCGTCAACAAGCGGCTGCAGCCAGTTCCCCATAGAGTTGCGTGTTACGTCCAGCAGCAGCCAATGATTATATTCGGTTGTGAGCGCGCCAAGAAGCATCCTTGCTTGCACAGCGCGTAACCGGCTCGGGTGTAAATGCTGTACGGCCGTTCAGTGCGCTGCAAGGCCTCGTGTAACGCTATAGCCCCATTAAAAGTACCACAGCGGCTCTCCATAGAGTAATGAGCAAACCAATTCCTCTGTTGGAAATTTAAAGCCATTTTATAGGAGCCATTCAGCCGATTCAGGGAGCGCATGAAAAAAAAATACTCTGGTTGCACGACTAAAGTCATCAAAGATAAGATAGAAATCGTCAATGTTAATAGCATTGTACTACCAGTCCCATTAAGGCTGCGTCACTTCGTTATTTATTTATTGCACATATTTTTAATAAATCATTATAAGATATGTCATATTTCGTGATGAACCTTTCGGTAGTGACTTTCGGTAGTTTTGAACAGATGATTATGAATACTTTGGACCATAAGAATCCCCGATATTTTTTTATTTTCAACACCTGACTCTATTGGATGCTTTGCCTTGGTTAGTATTAACGCATACACATTGACAATACAAAACAGGCCATACTTCTAGGTAACAGGACCAATATGTCATTAAATATGATACGTTTTTTGCGTTTTCCACTTGACGTATAATAAGCCCTTGCTCAGAACCCAGTCTGATTGCCTGTTTGAAACAAAGCTATACTCTTACAGCATCCGTCCATTTTTATTCCTTACGTGGATTTCATTGATGCCATTAGATCCTTAAGATAATCGTTTGCTCATATTATGTCTATCAAAGCCGCTCCCTTGAAAATGTAGGACGAATGGCGCCTGCTCTTCTGTTCTTTTTAATCTTTATCAACTGGCTGGTATTGACTTTGTGCTCAATGTGTATACATAGCACGGGTTGTTTTTGCTAGGTGACATCTCACGAGGTCGCCTCTCTCTCTATTTACTGGGGGCGAATATGGGAATACCATTGTCAGTTCGTCGCTGGTACCCCGAGCGGGAAGAGCCCCATAGCGCTTCGCGCCTTCTACCGCGTCTTGGTAACCTTCAGCTCTTCTCTCGGTGTGCACACAGACTAGAGTCGATCAATTTTGAGGACGGGGTTGTATTTAGTCTCCCCTCTCCTCCTTCTCCTCCTCTTCCTTCTCCTCTTCCTCCTCCCCTCCTCATCTCCACCTCTTCATCGTCTTCTTCTTCATCTCCTTCCTCCTTTTTATCCACCTACTCCTCTTCTTCCTCCGCCTCCGCTCCTATTCTCCTTCTCCTCCTCCCCCCTTCTTCTTCCTCTTCTTCTTCTTCGTCTTCCTTTTCTTCTTCTTCTTCATCTTCTTCGTCTTCTTATTGTTCGTCTTCTTAATCTTCTTTGTCTTCTTTGTCTTCTTCATCTTCTTCATCTTCTTCATCTTCTTCATCTTCTTCGTATTCTTAATCTTCTTCGTCTTCTTTGTCTTCTTCATCTCCTTCGTCTTCTTTGTGTTCTTTGTCTTCTTCTTCTTTGTCATCTTCGTCTTCTGTTTTGTCTTCTCTTTCTCTTCCTCTTCTTTGTTCTTCGTTTTCTCCTTCTCCTTCTCCTCCTCTTTCTTCGTCTTCTTCTCCTTCTCCTCCTCCTTTGTCTTCTTCTCCTTCTCCTCCTCCTTTGTCTTCTTCTCCTTCTCCTCCTCCTTTGTCTTCTTCTCCTTCTCATCCTCCTTCTTCGTCTTCTTCTCCTTCTCCTCCTCCTTTGTCTTCTCCTTCTCCTCCTCCTTCGTCTTCCTCTCCTTCTCCTCCTCCTTCTCCTCCTCCTCCTCCTTCGTCTTCTTCTCCTTCTCCTCCTTCGTCTTCTTCTTCTCTTTCTCTTTCTCCTCCTCCATCTTTTTCTTCTTCCTCTTCCTCCTCCTTTTCATCCTCCGCCTCCTAGCCTCCCCCCCTCCTCCTTTTCTCCATTGCCCTCATTTCCTGCTTTCCGTCGTGAAAGCAGGCGTCTCGGCCCACGATTTAAGAAGAAAAAATATTGCCGTCTCGAGGCTCTTAGCTCCGCGCGAGTGGATTCCGCCGTTGCCACGGCAACGTGATTGTCTAAGTCACGCGGAGCTTGGCTTTGCCGAGGAGGATGGCAGAGGAGAAGGATGGAGTGGGTGGGGCTATTAATTTCGTCAATAATGAGGTTCTATTCTGTCACCTGATACCGCGGCGGGGGGGGGGGGGTAATTCAATGACTGGGGAAAAAGGGGAAAGCCAGTCAGGGTGGGTGCGTGCTAGCTTTGCTCACCCCCTCCCCTCCCCCCGTCCGTCGGCGATGCCTCTACCTCTTCATTTCTCGGAATCGCTGCTGAAGAAATTGACAGGAGATTGAGGCCGCTGGAAGGACGAGGATAAAACAATTTTCAGCGCCATCATTTCGAGCTAAGACGAAGATGCACCGGATTTCATCCTCATAATGTTCACCAAAATAAATCTACCAATAATTTTGTTCATTGTATTACTATAAGAACTGCTTATTAACTAGGGTGGCTTGGTAATTACACTCATAAAATAAAGTAATAAGGTGATATACAAAAATGGTGCAAACTGCTTACTGACTAAAATTACCAAAAAATAAAATAAAGTAGTTTAAAATTCCCGAGTGCAAAATGATAGATGATTTTTTTTCTATAAATGATTGTATCAAAATCTAACTTGAGTTGAGATTTACGGCACAGGGCGTTTCGATCCTAGCAGGGCTTTTCATAAAGCAATTTTGCCTGTGGCACGATCTTTTTCCGAAAACCAGCGATGGCTTTCTGGAAAAAAAACCTGCCATGATCCCAACACCGTCTCTTCTAATTCAATACGATTTGCCGTATTGAGTTCTCACTCGGCATAATTTTTGTCTGATCTAGCCCTCAATTCAACCCGATTAAAGAATTGACTGTGCCGTGCTGGACAGGGCAGCGTGTATGAAATCCCATCTACGGTGCCAGTGAAGGCATTGGTGAAATGCTCCTCGAATTAGTATAACTATAGTACTAGGCTCTGTATGAAGCTGGTTAATCAAATCAAAGCTTTCCGCATAGAGTAATATACACAAATGTTGCAAACTGCTTAGTGGTTTTAGTGTTTCTATCCTAGCAGGACCTTTCTCAAAGGCAGTCTCTGTATACACAGTAACTAACTGAAGAAAATGATCCTTAAAAAAAACACGAAGCGATACACATGATTAAAGCCCCACAACAAAGTGGGAATTGAATTTTTGCTGGAAACGTATGTTGGCCCTGACGCCCAAAGCGGCCGTTCATTTCCCCATTAACCCAGCAGTGCCGTCACGGGCCCCGACGACCCCACGTCTCCGCCCCGTACGTGGACGGGCTGCGATTTCGCGATCAATGCACAATCTCGCACCGTCTTCGATTTTGACCGGGGGTGGGGGTGTTTTTTTTCCCCTTCTTCCTTCCCCCTCTTCCTCCCCTCCCTTCTTTCCTTCCCCTTTTCTCACGATGAAGAGGGTGTAGCCGTGTGTGTCTGTGTCACGTAGAGGGCTGTACAGAGGGAAGGGGTGGGGTGGTGTGTGTGTGTGTGTGTGCGGAGGGAGATGGGAACTGTTGCCAATAGTTCAGGAGAACCTTTTAGCATTTTTATTCTACTCGATTTCTTGGGGGTGGGGTTGGGGGAATGGCGGCAGAAGGGCGCGGGCTTGACCCGCCGGCAATCACCACTCGGTCACTTCACTCTGCGCTTTAATGGCGGTGTGTGGTTTGCTGATGGGATCAATCGTGTGGATTGCAAAGGGGCCTATGCGATCCCGTCCCTTGTTACCCCATCCCTTGTCATCCTATCCAATCCAATACAATCCAATCCAATCGAATCCAATCGAATCCAATCAAATCCAATCCAATCCTTTCGAATCCAATCGAATCCAATCAAATCCAATCGAATCAAATCCAATCCAATCCAATCCAATTCAATCCAATCCAATCCAATCCAATCCAATCCAATCCAATCCTATCGAATCCAATCCAAATCAATCCAATCCAATCCAATCCATTCCAATCCAATCTAATCCAACCTAACCGAATCCAATCCAATCCAATTCAATCCAATCCAATCCAATCCAATCCAACCCAATCCAATCCAATCCATTCTAATCCAACCCAATCCAACCTAATCCGATCCAATCCAACCAAATTCGATCCAATCCAATCCAATACAACAAATCCTGTCCAGTCCAGACCAATATACAAATTATTGTAACACTGTCTAATCCATTCTAGTTCTACCAATGCAACTCAATCCGATTTGATCCTAACCGATCTTCTCCAATTCCCTTCAATTCCAACGAATCCGCTACAGTTCCCATCTAATCTCAGCCAATCCCATCCAATCCCAGTCTAAAATGTGCAGATGTCGGCTCACAGGGGGAAACAGCATAAGAGATAGCAATCATTTTCCCCCACCCACCCCACCCCTCCCCTCCCCCAGTAATAAGAGCAAAGTGAGCTGGCCGAATCGACAGCACAGCCGCTATTACTAATGCCGAGCGAGGCCGCTCTAAATCTTCACGCTCCGTTGCCTCATCATTCGGCGGGTCAGTGAATGAATTATTATAATTATTATTTTTTTCTCTCTCTCCTACGGTGTCCCGGAAGTGCCACTCAAACTGTCAGAGACTAATAATTGTGAAGACGCAGTGGCGAGCGAACCGCAGCCGACAGCCCAGGGAAAAGTCAGCGTTCGCAATATCCACGCATAATCACGTGTGCATATATATCCGTCTAAATGGCCAGGCAGGACTAGAAGAGCTGCATGCCAACCCCACACCAAAAGATATATGTAAACTTTCATATAATTTGAATAGAATACCCCTGTAATATCAACACAAAAACAAGCGCAACCTGATTCCAAAGAAATCAACGGAAATTTTTTTCACACCAAATCAGAGCACAGTCACGCGACCTTTAAGCCGTTTTCGAAATGTAGGCTCGGGCTCAGGCTTCGTCTCCGTCTCTGGTTTGTTTCCAAATTTGAAGGTTCGTTGGCTTGATAGGTATATACAGCCACAGGGTATTCCCCTTGAAACTGGGACCAAAGTGAACGCTTGCCTTTAGCTGCCTGTGATATTAAGACGAGTAAGATGAAAATGACCGAAGCCTAAGCCCGAGCCTAAGCCTTCATTTCGTAAATGGCCTCAGTGCCCATCCCCCCCTAATCATTTCCCCAGCTAATGTCACGGGACGTTTATAGACCTTTCTCCCTCGGATAACCTTAAGCGCCTGCTTCAGAGCCATGAGTGTCAGTCATAAATAAAGCACATATACTTTCAGGTTGGCTGACACTCTTCTCCATCGTTATCAATATTGCACGACGCCTTTCATAACCTATTTCGCGACGGCCTTGTGCGTGATTTTGGGTGGGTTTTTTTGTTACCCCCCCCCCCAATCGCAGGAATTCTTCGGAAAGAAAAACCGTCCGAGTGAAGAATTTGCTCCATTTCGTTCCAGAACCAAGGGGCTCATTTTTGTCTGCCTAAATTTATTTTTTCAGGCATCGGGCAAAGCACTGAGCGTTCAGTGTTTATCACGTCGAGCAAGGGCAAAACCTCATTGAATCGCAAAGAAATGGAATTGAACAGCAAGATAGTCGGACACCCTCACCTTCCGAGTCTGTTATTGAGGGCTTTTGTACAGGAGAGGCAGGGTGTAGTACCATCCTTTTTTTCCAGTCCCCCATTAGCATATCATTAGTCAGCTATCACCATCGTGTGTTGCGACCCTTTTCCACTCGAACGAACATTTTCCAGCAATTCTGTTAACATGACCTCTCCCCCCCCCAAAAAAATCTCAAATCCAAGCCATTTCTCCCTTGAATTCTCCACAAAAATAATGATCTTGCCCAACTGACTTCCCAAATTGGTCTCTCCAAATGTTGCAAATGAACCAGCTTAATATATCGCCCCTGCGTATAGTAGATTTCCCCTGGTGAACAACACAACACCAACCCTTCCCAATTTGGCGGTCAGTGACGTGTAACGTTAAAGGGGAATGCAACCCAAGAAATAAAGTTTACTTATCTAATTGAGTGTTAAAAACAACATACAATTACCTATTAGTCGCTCACGAACGATTTCCATAAAGAGAGAAAATTCATGGAATTGAAGGTCGAATTTGCGTTCTCGTACGTGAGTGACTCATAGGTAATATTGTAGGTTGTTTTTGACACCCATTCAGATAAGCAAACTTTATTTCTTGGGTTGCATTCCCCTTTAATGGAAACCGGACTCGCCTTTAGCGTGTGGTCACGTGATTTGCGTCTATAGGGTGTTTTTTTTCCCAGGTGGGTAGGTCACGGGTGGTCGCCGACCATTGAGGATAAAAAATGCCACCCTGGGGAGAACACAATAGGTCGATTGATTGGGAGAGGGGCGATATCGCAAAGGTATATACAGAAGCACGTTTGTATCATTAAAGATAGCGGCCTCGGAACGGTTACATTTTTGTTCATCATTGAATAGCAGGGCAATTGAAAACAAAAATGACTTAGCCAGGATTCGAACCAGGGCCTCCGATATAGCGAACCAGAAATAACTTTACCAGGTGCTAACACTGCGGTCGGTGCTTTCAAAAGCAAAACTGATGTGTTTTTTTTAAACGTGTTTCAAAAACGTTTTGTGTTCACTCCTCCACACTTTTCTCTTTGATCTTTCCCCCTCTTCTCACTAATCCCTACCCTACTCCTTGTCCTTCCCTTTGATCTCATCCGCGTCCTATTCACTCTCTTCCCCCTTCCTCCGTGTACATGTATCTGTTTTGTCCTTGTCACTCTGCCTTTGAGAAAGGTCCTGCTAGGATCGAAACGTCAGGCCCACTAAATTTTAAGATTTGCATTTTGTTAATTTTAGTCAGTAAGCAGTTTGCAACATTTTCTTTTTCAAAAAGATTATCATCTTATTGTAAAATAAGAAGGCTCCGGTTTTGTCTCCAGTTCTTTCATCCATTTTTAAAGTACAAGGCACGAAAACGGGAGGCATTTGGCTTCATGTAATACTGCGTTTTGAAGGATAAAAAAGAATCCAAAGCTTCAACTTCAAAGAACTCCAACCTGTGTTTTCAGCTTTTGGAAAAAGAGAGACGAAGCCGGAGCCGAAGCCTAAGCCGGGTTTCGGAAAAGGGCCCCTCGCAGCGTTATCCACTTTTTAGCCTTAGCCATTAGCCTTAGTAGACACGCAGCAGCACCGCTGATCTGCGAGAACGTCGCCCGATCTTGTTTAGGACCTTGGACGGCTCCGTCTCCAGGGAGACGCATGGAAGCCACGTCCGTACCGTCCACTACCGACCAGCTCCCAACGCCCACCATTTGCGCACAATCTATGGCCGTTTTCGAAATGAAGGCTTAGGCTCGGGCTTAGGCTTCGTTCATATTAATCTTAATCGTTATGATATCACAGGCATCTAAAAACAAGCGTTTGGCCCCAGTTTCTCGGTGAATACTCTGTACCTATCAAGCCAACAAACCTTCAAATTCGAAAACAAACCTCAACCTGGATTTTCAGGTTTTGTCAGACGGAGAAGAAGCCAGAGCCCGAGCCTAAGCCTTCATTTCGAAAACGGCCTATTATAGAGATTTTTCAGTCACATGCTTTTCGCCGGTGCGCGTTCAATTCACGCGTATAGTACGCGGAACGCGCGCGCCTTCGAGTCATCCAAATATCCAATGGAAATACTCAGATTCGATATTTGCACGCGCTTCCGCGGATTCGGACGCTCCTGCGTATGCATGCTAATTAGCCTTTGGCGGTCAGGTGACGTCATGTGGAAAACCTCTATATCACGCCACCGCGCAAATATGGCGATTACCACTTTCCTCGTAAATATATCTGTAGATCAATCCGAACTGAAAGACCCTTTAGAATCGCCCACGACTCTGTCTTTCATATAGAGAGGGGATACGAAATGAGAAAAAAATACGAAGGGCGTATAATAATGCACCAATTTCCTCAAAACTGATTAAACACAAATATTATGCAGTACCGGTATAATTATAGGGAGGTTGGTTTTCCATTGATTGAGTCGTAGATTTGATGATAAATTCGCCTCCATCCGCATAATGTTTGCCTGATTTGAAATACTGGAATGGTGATGAAAAACGCCGATCTGAAAATGCTTTAAAATGGCTTATAGCCCATTAGGGGCATAGGCCTAATTCCTTCTTTTTTGTCGTTGTATAGTTGTTATGTGCGTCCCATTACACAGTGTTCTCAACGTTGATTCGAAATTATATGGCCTATCGATTTTTTTTCATAGAAAATTTGATCAATATTCGGTTGCGACTTATTCAGTTTCTGGCAATCTATTCGCAAAAAAATGTGTCTAGTCCAAATAGGGGTTAAATTGTTTTAGCAGCAAAGTATAGGGGCCTAGTAGATATACAGTTCATAATACGAACCAGGTTTGGCCAAGGTTGGTTCACTATATTTGGTCGAAAAGCCTTCAGCTCAGTCTATTTGATATCGTCTAATGATACCTCAGTGGGCTCTTATGTGAAATTGGGGAGGTCATTTCTGATTAAAGGCCCTATACAATATTGGTAGAAGTCAACAGATTGGCATAGTTTGTGTGTTACACCATCAACCATTCCAAAAAAAGCAATACTGCGAAGGTTTTAGCTCAAATGGTAATCCGAGAAAGTAGACAAATGCTAAAAAAAACACATCACGGTTGACGCACCGTTCTGTAGTGTAAGAAATAGTTTATTACTCGCGAGTAATAAACTGTTTGTCGATGTTTGAGTGAAGATTTCTCGAAAAGTACAGCATCCCAGACCGTAAGATTTCAACATGAGGATTCTATCATGACCATCTATACAAAACTGTGTAATTAGAAGGAAATTTGTGGACATCGATGTTTTCTGATCTTCCCAATGTTGTATTGGGCCTTTACACGGGTTATCGAGCGAGCTTATTGCGTTCACATTATTGCCACCCACTCCCTGGCCATATAAGCGATGATGAATTTTCCGTTTTTGTGCAAGAAAAAGCACACAGCTGCCCTACGACAACACATTTTCTTGATGTATCCTCGCTCCGACCCCCGTTATGACCGACCACGGCTATAGTGGGGAGAAGGATAATATACAACGGCCGGTCTACTGACAGCTATTTTGATGGATAGCTGAATGTTGATATTTTTTCTCCATCGGATAATTAATAGGCTGTATATACGGAATAGTCGACTGGGCGCGTGTGCCCGTAAAAAGGCAATGAGATGCTGTTCTATACAGTCCGATGTGTAGTGCACCGTATAATTCTCCGATCGCTATATGTATGTAGAGATCAGTTGGGGTTTTATATACAGGGGAATCCATCCGACTGTCATCATATCCCATCCACCCAATCCAATCCAAACCAATCCAAACCAATCCAATCCAATCCAATCCAATCCAATCCAATCCAATCCAATCCTTTCCCAAACCAATCCAATCCAATCCAATTCAATTTAATCCAATCTGATCCAATCCAATCCAATCCAATCCAATCCAATCCAATCCAATCCAATCCAATCCAATCCAATCTAATCTAATCTAATCTAATCTAATCTAATCCAATCCAATCCAATCCAATCCAATCCAATCCAATCTAATCCAATCCAATCCAATCTTATCCAATCATTTCCCAAACCAATCCAAACCAATCCAATGCAATCTAATCCAACCCAATCCAATGCAATCTAATCCAACCCAATTCGATCCAATCCAAACCAATACAACCAATCCTGCGCAGTCCGATTCAATATAAATGATACATGCCTATAATGTCATTTATACAGATCATTATATGGGCATTATACAGATGATGTAGAGATCCCTTGTGGTTTTATTGGCAACAATTATCGGTGTCGTAACCATTATTATATTGAGAGTCGTATCAGGCTAGCTCCGGCAGCTGATGTAGATCTATAACCTACGTTTTGTGCGGTAACAGCCAAGACTTCTTTCGACCAAAATATTCCACTGAGGTTATACCTAGAGAGCAATCTTAGCTAGGCCATAGCTAACTCTGTGCGATGAAGACAGTGTGCAACTTGTCACAGCGCCCAGCCAACCAGAAAACACCCAGTATACGGTACCAATTCTTGGTTATGCCCACTGAAAGACATGCACCCCCCCCCATATTGACTATAAGAACAAACTATACAAAGCACTGCTTATGCACCCTCATTTATTTTAATATAGGAAGGTTTGCGGTGAACACCATGTATCAGGTCTCTTAAAGGAAGAGGTATGGTTCTGAAAAGAACCTGAGGGTAACTCGACGTTTCGACCAGTATGCTCTGGCCGTCATCAGGAGAAGTTTCTCCTGATGACGGCCAGAGAATACTGGTCGAAACGTCGAGTTACCACTCAGGTTCTTTTCAGAACCATACCTCTTCCTTTAAGAGACCTGATACATGGTGTTCACCGCAAACCTTCCTATATTGATTCACCCACCATGCAAAGCCTTAAGTCTCACTCATTAATTTTGATTGAGCAGGTTGCAATCCAAAAAGCTCCGCTCTAATACTTGATCTGAACTAAAAAGTAGTCCACATCCCAAAGGTCTACAGAAAATAGGATTTGAAAAAGAGCTAAAAGCTGTCCTCAGCTTAGGTAATGTTCACAATATAATCAAAACAGGATTGATTTTTAACTTTTTTTGTTAGCGCAAAAACATTGAAAAAAAGTCCATGTTCGCCCCCCCTCCCAAAATCCCCCCTGTGAGCATGTGACGTCACATAC